>OY757909.1:131067490-131227490 GCA_963585895.1 Sepioteuthis lessoniana | reverse complement strand
AATGTTTAAAAATAACTAGCAACTAATATTTTTATATGAAATAAAAGAAAGAAAGCTGCCTCTTTCAGTTTGCAAAATACATTTAACAGAGTAGAACGAAAATCATCTGACGATAAACAAATAACAACCAATTAAATCATAAAACAAAGTGATATTATTCAAGGGTTTTGTTTTGTTCTGCACGAAAGAATATTCAACAGCTGAAAAATAAATCTGGAATTAAGACTTTTGATTATAACAATTGAAAATCAAAAGCGTGAAAAGAAAGGTCATGGGTACATTACGTGATCTTCAATTAGCGTTGCGAGAAAAAGTCGAGGAATTACGGCAAAGGGATTCACTTATCGATGAACTCGAGGTGGAACTGGACGAAAAAGATGTATTGATTCAGACTTTACAAACCGAACTGGATAAATACCGATCAGTAGTGAAGCCATCTATAATGCCGAATAAATCTCTGACTCTTAGTGGCCGGACTAAACGTCTGGCGATTTCAGCTGAGCCGGACAGAATTAACTCTTTACATGCGGTATCAATAAAACGTACACACAAATCGCAAAGGTGAGAGACGTTTTTCAACTTATTATTATTATTGTTGTTATTATCTCTTTACAAGTCTTTTTTTTTTTTCACACACGTGACTTGCCTAGGGACACTAAGTCTCTTTAGGTTTCCAACACCTTTCGAAGTGTTCTTGCCACTTTCAACGGTACTGTGGTCTGAACATTCACATATTATTATTATTATTATTATTATTATTGTTGTTGTTGTTGTTGTTGTTGTTAATCGAGCATTTGTATATTTTCTCTGGATGACAATTAGCTATCGTTAGAGAATTCGTGACAGAAATTCTCAAATCCCAACCTCTTTTCTCTGTAACATCGCAGACCCCAATCATATCTTGATTACAAAAGTCTCAGGTATTTCACTGATTACAAGTTTTTTTACCCCAACATTAACTGGTGATCTTTCACTGGTGCCTGGGTGGAAGCAAGTTTCCTTCGATCTCTCAGACTTTTCTGAGTAATCTTACTGATCTGAACAATCCTTTGATTTAAGGGAGGGGTCTCGATTCTTCATCTGATTTTCAATTCTGCAAGTTTCTTTTTCAAGCCATGGGAGACTGTCCCTCGAACACCTGCTATTATTGGTGTCACCGTCACCATCTTCCACATCTTCTTCACCTCTCTGGCAAGGTCCAACTACTAGTCATTTTATTCCTCATGAGTTTTTCATCAGCTGGAGGGCTTTCACCGGATTCTAAGCGACAGCAAGTCTCTTCATATCTTCAGGACTCTACTCAGTAGTCTAACCGATCTTAGTAATACTGTGACCTGGGTGGTTTCAGCTATTCTTCTGATTTCCAATTCCTCCAATGCTTTTTTCCTAACTTTTTGAGACTGTTCCAAGTGCACTGGCTACATTTGGTATCACTGTCACCCTAACGTTGCTCAGATCTTTTTATCACTTTGGCCAGGTCCAAATATTTGCCTATCTTTTCATTTTCATTTATTTACATTCCATGGTCAGCCGGATTGGTCAAATCCACTTAATGATAAGTTCTTTTTTTCTTGTTAATTAACCTTAGGTATAGACTTCTGGCGGGAATTATGTGACTCGTTTCTACCTCAAAATTGCAGAGAATTATTATTATTATTATTATTATTATTATTATTATTATTATTCATGAATTTGTTCGTTTACCCTTGATTTCTGGTACTGTCATTTAGAGAGAATTGAATAGATACAATTCTGTCTGAGTGATAGTGTTAAACCTTTCAGACATTATTTGTGCATCTTCTCATTTGAAAGGGCAATATCATTGGGGGTAAAGTGACAGCAAGTCCATATCTACTTACTTCTGTCATCAACTTCACTATCTTTATGGATTCAATATTGGGACGTTTCATTTCACTTTTCTTTTTGTTGTTATTGTTTTCATTAATTTAGAAGTGAATATATTTACTATTTGATTATTTTATAATCAAAAGACAAGTTCAGAAATTCTACTACTACTACTACTACTACTACTACTAATAATAATAATAATAAGAAGAAGAAGAAGAAGAAGAAGAAAGCGAAAAAAAGGATAAGTACCTCAATCGTGCAAGAGAATAAAAAAAAACTATAGAACATGAAGGTTACAGTTATACCAATCGTGATTGGTGCTCTCGGTACAGTAACTGAAGGATTATTAAAGGGACTGGACGACTTGAAAATTGTAGGGCAAGTGGAGACCATCCAAACTACAGCATTATTGAGAACAGCCAGAATACTGAGAAGAGTCCTGGAGACTTGAGGAAACTTTCTATCACTCAAACTCTAATGAAAAATCATCTGCTAAAAGTGATGTGAAAAACTCTCAAGGAGCAAATAATAATAATAATAACAGTAAGAGAGAGAGAGAGAGAGAGAGAGAGAGAGAGAGAGAGAGAGAGAGAGAGAGAGAGAAGAAGAAGAAGAAGAAGGTTAACGTGGCATAGTCTTGGTGTGTTCCACTGGATATTTACTTTGATTCTGTGTTCGTACGAGACAAGATTATATATATTCAGTGTTTGGTGACCGAGATTCTGTCTTCTAAATAAAATCTCCCAACAGGTAAATCATGATGGAAGCACCAATGATATTAACTTTGTTCGCTTTCTGCTTCCAGTTACGTAACATTTCATTCAAGAGATTTGGGGTTTCTTTTTCTTTTGCCTCTATATGTCTAATATCATTTTCGCTCTGTTTAGAAGTGTTCGTAATATCTAATAATAAACAAATGATAACATAATTTCTCAATAATTTAAAGAATTGTGTTCGCTAATAGTCCGGGAGACCTAGGTTCAATCCCAGGTCGCGTCATACCAAAGACTTTAAAAATGGTACTTGATACCTCCTTGCTTAACTCTCAGCAATATAAGGTACGTATCGAGAGTAAAGTGGAGCAATCCAAGGAAAGGAGTATCACCCTTCCCTACACCTCGGTGTAGTAGCTATTGAAAAGGGAGCCTTCTGGTAGCCCTCGACTACGTTCGCCAACTTTACAAGTTTATGTGAATTTCAAGATCAGTCTGTAATTAAATGAGACTTAGTTACGTAAACAATTTATTCAAAAGATTTCTTCTATTTAAAGACATAATTCAAATCTGAAGATCATAGAAGAAAAGCAGTGAAGATTATTTAATAATCTGATTATACAAAGAAAACATCACCACGTCTCATTCTCAGTATCTTTTTCTTGACAATGGTCAGAGAATGATCGAAAACGATTGGATCGAGAAGAATATGGATAATTCTCAGACTCTTTCAATCCTTAAACACATTCCCTTGTAAGGAAACAAGAAAAGTTGAATACAATATTGATAAATCCTCCCCTGTCAACCATAATCAGTCACACACACACACACACACACACACACACATACACACACACACACACACACACACACACACACGTACACTGTTTATATAAAATAAGCGTGAAATTAACAGTATGAAAATGTGTGTGTGTGTGTGTGTGTGTGTGTAACTAAAATTATTTATTTGCCAGGTTTATGCATGCAGCTTTTCAAGAGCATTTGTTTATATTTTTAAGCTTTTTAAAGCACTTTCAAAATAATTCTACGTGCCAATCAATTTCCCTAGTAACTGCTGTACACTGCACCCAATTAAATTACGTAGATATGATTAATTCGTTTTTATTTATTTCAACTTCTTTTTAATATTAGTCTACCCTTGTTAACAAAGAGAAAAGAAATGTGTAAATAATCAACAATTTTCCTTGCTTCACAATAAACAAATTATATATTTCTGTCTTTCCTGCTTACTTACAAGGAGAAAATAAATAAATAGATAAATACATATATATATATATATATATATATATATATATATATATATGTGTGTGTGTGTGTGTGTGTGTGTGTGTGTTTGTATATATATATATATATATATATATATATATATATATATTGAGAGAGAGAGAGAGAAAGAGAGAGAGATAGAAATAAATGTGCTCACTTATTCTTTGGTTTCTTTTGTTTAATGGCATATTAACCTTCTTATGCAACCAAATGCCAAAGTCATTGTTGTATTTAACGCATAGCAGTGAGTATAAAGAGGATCATACCTTTCTCAAACGTATTAGTCCGAAAGAAAACCTAAAAGTGCGACTGAAGTTCGAACTTGATTACTATGATAAGACAGTCCAGTACGTTAGCCACTGCACCAAACTGAATCCCTCCTCCCAGACATTTATTAATCCTCAACTAAAACCGATTTCAGATAATACTAATTGATAGATGTTTATATTACCAAAAATTCTTAAATGAGGAGTGGTTATTTATATCATTTACTCATTTCAAACTATTGTCCTTTTGTTGGTTAAGATATTTACATATTTTCGGCCACTGAACACTTCGGTCTTCTTTTAGGCTTTTTTTTTTCTGTTGCCGTTCACCTAGAGGGAACTTTGAACCAAACTCTTTACTTAATCCATAAATGTAGACTGTTGCCATTTCACTGATTATTCCTTCAAATGACATGATATAGTCTAAGAGAAGATACGACAAAACAGGGATAGAGAAATAAGAACTGTCTACCTTTGTAAATTGAATAAAAGTTTCGGTTCGAAATTCCTTCACGGTAAGCGATTTGGCAGAAGACACCTGAAAAAGGTCGGATGGTGCAACGGCTGAAACATTGTGAGTATAACAAGCAGAAATTTTCTGTGAATTAAAAACACTCCTATTTTTCGCCTGTTTTCTTTTTTTTTAGTAAACGGTTTGATGAAACAATCTATGAAATTGGCGGGAAAATAACAATCCTACAAATTAGTAATGTTTCATACTTTGTTAAGGGCAAAGTACTCTCTTGTCTTGTAGATAACCTCGCGCACACTCATATAAAAGTCGATTTCTCATAACAGTCAGATCCATTTAATTTTTTTAAATTCCTGAGTAAAAATCGTTTTTTTTTCTGTTTTTAATTAACAATTAAAGTTGCAGAAACCGATGCAAGTGAAGGTATATATATATATATATAAAAGATCTGATGCAGTACTTAAACAGATACTTCTAAGATTAAAAGTTGTGGCCGTCAAAAAAAAAGTGATAAAGTCGTAATGATATAGCACAACAGAAGACAATAGTAAATAGTTGTGCAATACCAACGAATAAAACATTTGCGGTGTTGCAATTAGCAGATAAATATCTGCTGTATATAAAAACATTATAATCGTACATGACACATGTTCATAAGATCAGCATTGATCCTATTAAGTCTGGATGATTTTGCTTGAAGCTTCAAAAAGCAGTGAATTGATGTTTGTTATTGGCAGTTGAATTAAGATCTCATTATTTTTTTTATTGAACAATATCTGTTTTTTTGTGACGATGAATGTACACCGAGAAAGGTGGTTCAATTTATTAGACATCCCTTTTTATATTAAAGAGCTAAATTAGGGAATATTAAGAATGAACTTTTAGTCAACTGTCAAGTCAGGTTAATCGAATTGCAAAGAAATCAATAAATAAGTATTGAGAATTATTTGCTAAAAACAGAGTTTGATTTAGTGATTTATTTTAACGCCATCTCAACCGTCTTGGATGATTTTATGTCAAGAAGTTTTCTTTCATTCATAGTTCATATTTACATTTTTGAGTAATTGTTTCTTCAGAGGTTTTTTTACCACCCTCCTATAGAATACGAATAATTTTAAGTAGATCTTTTTGACGCAACAGATTGGGAGATCCCAACAAATCTATTTGACCCTTAGATGTGAACCTAATAGGTACTACCTTTCTGTGTCAGAGTGGACCTGAGAGTAATTATAATGAAGGGGTACTCCACACTTCTCAAATCTCCACAGATGGGACCCTAACGAGTACTATCCTTCCGGACCAGAGTGGACCTGGAGGTAATGGCAATAAAGAGTTACTCCAAACTCACCAGATCTCCAGATCTAGAACCTCACTACCAGATTCAGTTTATTGTTATAATCAAGACACCACTTTTTATGGGGAGGTCTTACCTCTCTGCATAGGATACCGTTATCGTGTTATAATCCTTGAAAACAGGGCTAACTAAAAACACAGCAGTTTTGGAAAATTTTCTTTAACTTTCAAATTTCAAATTTCTTAGAAGCTTCCATAACTTTTTCGTCTACCAGGAAAAAGTTGTGACGAGATGAAATTGGTGATCTGCAATCTATTCTAATTATTCTCATATTTAAACATCTGGTGTTTTATACTTCTAGAGTCAGATGACGGAACCATTTTAGATAGTCGTTGACATGGGTGGCATTGTTCATCTGATGTTTGTTGTTGTTGTTAGATCCTTTCTGGTTTTGTCAGCTCCTCCCACCCTCGAAGACATTTCATTTCACGAGGTATTAGTTTTCGCCCAGACTTACAATTCTGGTATTGATAATTGAGGGTTTTTCATAGCACTTTACAATATTGTTCATCCTCGTTAAGTCCGCTTAACATCTCTTACCTACAATCATAAAACTTACAAAATTTGATCATTACTGAATGTCCTCTCATCGCGTCGTAAATAGAAAAACTGTATGTCTTGTAACCGTAAATAGAAAAATTATAAGTCGAGGCATCGTAAAGTGGTAATTTGTAGAGGCGTATTCATTACATAGAAATGCATCGTTAATTTACAAGGGAAAAAAGTCTAAATTTTCCGAGTAGGTTTGTTTAATACCAGACACTTTTTGACGGCTAAGGTCATAAGTAAAAAAAAAGAAGAATCATTTCATGTCGAAAAAAATGAAACTATAAATTTGTTGAATATCTTCAGATAATTTAAAGAATTCTCGAATTCTATTTTACTTCATTTTGTTCTTTTTCTTCATGTCTTAATTTCTACTTCCAGGTTTTCTTTCTTTCTTTCTTTCTTTCTTTCTTTCTTTCGTTCTTTCGTTCTTTCTTTCTTTCTTTCTTTCTTTCGTTATCCTAATTGTATTTTGTCCGATTTCCTTTTCTTCTTGACTTTTTTCTCCGACTCTACATTCTCTATTTTGCTTTCTCTTTTTCTTCTTTCTCTTTTTTTATTCCTCTTTTTCTCTTTCTTTTCTTTCTGAAATCATTGTTTTTCACTTCTTTCTTTCTCTTTCAGTTTTCTTCTTATTTTTCTTTCTTTCTTTCTTTCTTTCTTTCTTTCTTTCTTTCTTTCTTTGTCTCTCTCATTTTACCCCTTCTGCTTTTGACCTACTCAATCTCATCCGATTACCACTTGACTTTTATCCTTCCTCTTTTTACTGAACAGACAATGAAAAACATTTTAACAAGTAATCAAGTAAAGATAAGAAAAAAAAGAAAAAAAGACTGTCAGAAATATATCAAGACACCACCAAATCTTAAACATCCTATATTTGATTTCGTTTTTAAAAGAAATAGTTACAGGTTTAATCTTCCCCTTCCTTCAATCGAAAAATCGCTTTCCCTAAGAATCATCAACGTTGTTCAAATATGTTAAGAGGACGCGGAAACTTACATCACATGAAGACTTACATCATGTAAGAAAGACATCTTTTTTCAGAACTGAATCTCACATACTTTTTTTTAAAAGAAAATTAGACGTCATTCATTTGAAAAAAGAATGGAAAGTATTCAGCAATAATTAAGGAAATAAGAATAACCGATTTTCTCAAAGACGGAAGTAATTTCATTATCAGGAAACGTGTTCGAATGTTTCAACCAGAGCAAAATTCTTGAAGACTGTAACGATGCAATCATTAAATTCTGCATAAATGAATTTTTGCTGTAAGAGGAAATGCCAAAAAAAAAAAAAAAAGAAAAAAAGAAAAGAAAATATTTTATAAGTATGCGCTTAGTTTCCTCTCTCCAATATAAATCAGTCATAAACAATTCTATAAGTTTCATGACGATGACGATGAATTATACAATTTATACTATTACTACTTATCTCCACTACTTCTGAAAAACTCTGGAAATGTATTCGCTTTTGAATGAAATATGAATGCTAGAAAATTGCTTCGTGAAAAAAGAAATCTGATAATATGTGGTTTTGTATTTATCTTTTCTATTCTGTCATTTCGGATATTTCATGGATATAAAATGAAATCTTGAATGTTATATTACTTTTCTGAATTTGATAATAATGGCGTTTAATTTCAGTTATATGTTCACTTAAATTATATTTAAATTCAAATAGAATAGAATGAGAAGTATTATGTCCCTTTCAGGACGATAGCATAGTTCATATAATTTCCTTTTCCATTGTATTACTAAGGTTCTTCTTGAAAGAGACTAGAAAAATGCTTTCTAGTTGCCTTCTCGGCAGTTTGAATTCAGATTCGTTCTTTTCCATGACATGTCCTTCATTACTATGACTAGAGAGCTCAAGCTGGTTTAATATTTAACCCCATCGTTGGTTGGAGGTGGAAAAATAGATAGAGTCATGATTTTAGCAAAAGGACATTAGGGTACGAAGTGTTGCTCGCTATTTTAATTTGGCTCGCCAATTCCATTTTTCTCGCTGATTTTTATTATAACACATACAATGCCCGCGAAATATTCATATTGTTCTAAAACACATTTTCCATTTAGTATATAAGCTACGTTATTCTTCCCTCTACATTACGCCTAGTTGTCTGTCACTAAATCTCTCTCAATATATAAATATCTGTCTCTCTCTATATATATAAATATATTTATATATACATGTGTGTGTGTGTGTACGTGTCTTTTTTTTGGGGTATGTGTTAAAATTCTTTAAAATGAATTGACTGCTAGTGATGAAGTAAAAGAGAAAAATAGTAATTCAATTATATCTACCAATATGGTGAGGCTTTTTTACTTCAATGATAATAATAATAAAAATTATAATTGTCGACTTTGCTGTCCCTGCGGACCCCAGAATAAATCTCAAGGAAAGTGAAAAGAAGGATAAGTATCTCGACCTTGCTTGAGAATTGAAAAAGCTGTGGAACATAAAAGTAACGATTGTGCCAATTGTGATTGTTACTTTAGGCACAATAACTAAAGGATTATTAAAAGGCTTGGAGGACTTGAAAGTTGGTTGACGGGTAGAGACTATTCAAACGACAGAATTGCTGAGAACGGCCAGAATCTTGAGACGAGTCCTGGAGACTTGAGGAGACTTGCTGTCAATCAGACTCCAGTGAAAAACCATCAGATAACACTGATGTGAAAAACTCTGAAGGAGTAAAAATAGTAAAAAAAAATAATAATACCAACCAAATAAATAATTTATCGATAATTCATCTATGATCAGTAAGATATACAAAGATATACGTAAATTAACCCCAAATGTTTAAATGTCTATGATTTCAAATTGCAATTAAAATGTGTCGATAAGTAAAAAAAAAAGGTACGAGTAACAATTTCAATTTCAGTATAAAAAGTATTTTTCCTTTTGAGAAAATAAATCGGATGTCCAAACTTTTTTGTATTTCTGGGATGTGTAAAGATACACACTAAGTAAGTTATACAACCAATGATACTAGTCATGTCTGTAATTACTGGGTAAATAGATTTATTTTCACATGCGAGATATTTTCTAAACTTAACTCAGCCATGCCCCAAGATACGAACAATTGAATGATCGACTATCACAACAACAACAACAACTAGTAGTAGTAGTAGTAGTAGTAATAATAATAATCGTTACATCATGAAAGTAATAAGTAGCTGTCTCATTCATGCGTTCTCGTGAACATTTCCAACTTGAGCGGCTGTCGTAGAGAAAAAAATTATAACCTCTGACAGTTGACAAGCTTAGCTTAGTCTGGCACAAGGCCATGATAGTGAGGTCAGAATAATGAAACTCGGACTCGCTGAATTAACAAGATAGAAAGTCTTGTTTCTTACCCCTTCCTCCATGGTAGTTGCCAACCTATGTTGCACATATATCACCACTCCAAACTTAAATAACTTATTCCAAATAAAAATACAAAAAGATTTTTAAAAAAAACAACACACACACACACAGAATTAGCTACTTCCATTATTTCATAAATTTTTCTGAGTTTTGTTTTGTTTTTGTTTTTTTGTTTTTTTGTTTTTTTTGCTATACCTACTCTGCTCTTCAAAAATCTATGATATTAGATTACTACATTATAATCAAGGTAAAATTTTCTGTTATAAAACCGGGGCCTTCACAGCACCTCTCAAGTGTAAATCAAAGTTGGCTATGTTGCATTTCATCCATTCAAATAACATTTATCAAGTAATGATTGTTTATCTTTTCATAAAAGAAGTTCTGACTCTACCTTCTATCGTGATTTATCTCTGTGATGCTAGTCGTCTAGATATTTGTTGATGAACTAGACTGCAGAGAAAAAAGAATTCTTGCCTTTCTCAAATATAGTAACAAAAAAATGACAATGCCCAACTTTTGTCAGAATTTGTAATAGGCTCACTTGTTCTATTTTGTAACTTTTCCAATAACGTATATTTCATTTTTTAAGCTTTTAAATAGCCCGAAAAGATTTTGATAACTTTAATAACGAATTTGTAACTGAAATAAGGAATTTCAAGAGTCCAAAGTGTAATTTTGAGAGAGAGAGAGAGAGAACCAAGATGTCGGGTCAACTTCGTATCAGAACTTCAGCAAATATAAGAAAACCGAAATGATTTTCCCAAAATATATGAATAATGAACATATTCCATAAAGAAATTTAAACAATGTAAGAAGGCCGGAGAGTATATCAGCCAAAAGTTTCTTCTACTGATTGAATTTTATAAATACGAGATTGTTTTGGAATCTATCTAGCCATTTGATATCAATGAAAAAAAAAGAGAGAGAAACGGAAATAAAAAAGAAAAGAAACCAATTATTTGACTTCATTCACATATTCCAGCCTTCCATCTATTTCATAAAATACTCTGCAAAGAACGATTATTGGATGTGTTTTATCTTTGAAGAAAGCCGAAGAAGCCATTAGCTATGAGCTATGTGATAAAAAGCAACAAATATTAGGAAATTAGTACGAATATGTCGTAGATGGGTGATTCTTTTCTAAATTGACACCGACAGGTTCGAATTTAGAAATGCCTTCCAATGGTTTCTCTCTCATTTTTTGCTTATAATGCATATGTATAAAATTGTCTATTAGACATAGTTCTGTGAGTTAAAGGTATATTTTGGTCTGCTTCTTTCAGTAACGGTCTCTATTCCTATTTTTACGAGTCAAAGATTGCTGCTACAAGACATTGTTTTTAATAAACCCAAGGAACCGTCTTATGAAAGATTTATAGAAGCTGGAGAAGCTGGACGTGTTTAAAAATTTTGACGACTGAATTTAAAGCATCATACATAATGTTTCAAATTCAAATCTAATTTCTTGATTAATCAGATTAAATGCCATATCTGTACTGCTCTCAACTCATTCAGCTTTGCTGAATATAAAATTACGTAACTCGTAAATACTTGTGTGCTTAGAACTATAATTCTATTGAATTATAATTTCGAAGGATAATTATTACTGCTCAGTCAACAATATAACATATAACAGAATAGGAAGAAAGGAAGAATAGTATGAACTAGAAATAATCACTGCTTCTCATAACGGGGCTTTTGATAGCATAACCAGTTAAGATTTCATCCATAGAATTGGGTGAAATTCGAATCTTATCCAAATGTTAATTTTCCTAATCCAATTTTACAACTGAAGCTTTGTTAAGTTAAAAGTATGGCAATGAAACGTCCCAAAATGAATGATGGAAATAAATCAAAATATTTATAAAAAGTTACTTTGCCATGAATATAATTTGTAAAAGCAAGAATAAACCACGCGGGATTTTAGCCCTTTACACTAATAATTAATCTAAAGGAGACATTTAAGAAAACTTCAAAATCTCTTTAGTCTATCTTCACTTTTTACCGTAAATATTTTCCTGTTCTCGTTCGAAACCAAAACTAATATTATAAATATCCTCTCATCTCTTTTCTTTTGAAAAACTGAAGAACGTCAGTTGTTTCAGCCGGTATCAACTTAAATATATTTTGATTACTTCCGGTCCTTTACTTGCTTTCGCTACCCCTAACCCAACACTAAGTATGCCTCACTGCACGTCTGCAGATGTAATTTTTTTCAGTGGGTTGAGCTCAAGTTTATAACACACACACACACACACACACACACACACACACACATATATATATATATATATATATATATATATATATATATATATATATATATATATATAAAGTAGTCCGCTAAGGTTAGAACTGTTAAATTCGAATGTTACCTACAAGGCTATTTTTTAAAACATTTTTATATTTGTATGTCTAAAAGCATTAATACAATATAAAGTATTCAACAATATAAATGTACTAAATTCTAATTAAAAAATATGGAATATTTGTTCACTTTTTGGCAGTTTAGTTCAGTCTTCACCAATTTATTTTGGAAGTGGCCTCAAATCTTCTGTAAATGAAAACCATATTATTATGAAATCTGTTTTAGGTATAATTAAAAATGACGAATTAATCACAAATAATATTGAAAATTCAGCCGAAAATCCAGGATAAGAAACAAGAATAAGATAGGAAACAGGAATTTGATACAAACTTTAGAGAAGGAAGTGCCTTTTGCGCAACGGTTATCGTGGGAGGAAATAGGATCTGCGAGTCGTGTTCAAACTCTGGACAAGGCTGTTTGCATTTCTTTTGGCATTAATGTCCTTGAGAAAGGATTAATCAATCTCTTTTTCTTCAGCTAGGAGTAACTGATAGGGCAGACTGGTTTCTCCATCCTAGGAAAGACCACTAATCTAGGAGAAGAAAAACACTGAATTTAGACCAGCCTTAAATCTGTTTTCCTCGGAATTTCCTCTAGAACAAATTGTTCATTACTGGTATGCCACAAGAGGATGAGAGAGCATATTAGCAGACCATACAGCCATAATTATTTTACTTGACGGCCCTGGTTGAAGCTACAAAAAACTATCACTTTATAATTAACTTTGACATGATCTAATCATTCTTATATATATATATATATATATATATATATATATATATATATATATATATATATTGTGTGTGTGTGTGTGTGTGTGTGTGTGTGTGTGTGTGTGTGTGTGTGTGTGTGAAAGTGTTCATTGAATCCGGTTTTCTCAGAAAACAGGCGAGAAAAAAGAAGTTCATTCCTTCCAGCATCAATCAAATAAAAGTTTTAGGATAATGTTAAACAGTCACTAACGTAATTCTTTAGACTAAACAGTTATCTTTCAAGCGAAATTGTTGGATGAATAGATTTTTAAAACACGTAACTTAAATATTTCGTCTGTAACTTATTTGAATTTGATACAAGACTGAAAAACAAAACACAAAAAAAATGTGGTTTTGGCAAAACCAGTTTGAAAAGAGGGAAATAAAACTAACTTTTCACATTTGCTAAAATGTACACATTTTATGAGATAATTTTTGCGTCGGGTTAAATTATTGCTACATTCATTTTAAATTAAAGTTATTCAGTGATAATGAGTTTTAGCATGTAGATTTCGCTGGGAAGCAATTTTTTTGTCTGCTACCTAAACAAATTCTGTTGAATTTTATACGATAATTTGGCGCTCAGAATACTGACTATAAACCCCCCCCTGCCAGTTTTGTTCTGGTTATAACACTAAAGTACATTTAATGGTAAGGCGATCTGGATGAACGTGGAAAACTCATTGCCATTACTTTCAGGTCCCCTCTAACCTGGAGTGGTAATACCTGTTAGAATACCATAGGTTGGTCAAATAGATCTGTTTTAAAATCATTCGTACTCGATAAGACCATGTGCAAATCAAAAGCTACGAGTAAATAGTAGGACAGACTGGGCTCTCTAACCTTGGCGTGTCACCGATCAAGTTGAAAGAAAACTCTGAATTCAATCCAGACCTGGAAAGAGATATTCCTACCCAAGAAACACTACACAAGCAGAGCTCTCACAAACAAAACAGGTTACGAGATAAGTTTTCTTCAATATTACTTATTAAATAAGCATAATTTTCAGGTCTTTGAAACCCAACTAAATTATATAAAACACGACTGAATCCCATAGAAGCAGCCAAACAACCAACCTTAACTACTGAGGCTAATACATCTTGAAAGATAGAGCAGAGTCCTTTAAACATTCGTCTGTTGTCTTTTTCTGACTTTATTTCAGATTGTACTGTTATTTATTCAGCTAAGTCTAGCTCACCGTTGAAGTGGATTCTGTTTATATATCACTAACCTTTTGCAATTAGAAATCTACTCTCTGATCTTAAGACAAATGCAAATTACAACTGTTAGTTTTGTATGCTATAGTCTATAACCTTCATGTGCTAGTAGGATGCTGTGGGATGTACAAGAACCTGGTATGCTTGAATAATTCGGAGCACTGATTCGGAACAAATATGCACAACACATGCTTTTTATATCACAAGTATTATTTTTGTTGCTAAATTGTTTTTGCTTCTTCTTTTTTAACCCCCAAACCGAAAATAAATTTATAAGAATATTTTATATTATATTTGACAGGATGATAAACAGTATCACTCAATTCAAAAAGAAAGAAGTAAAAAAAAATTGTAACCTAATTCCAGCCAGAAAATGAATAAAACATCTTCTGACAATATTTCCTAACAATGTTATAAAAAGAGGTTTTCTCGAAAAATTATCTATTGACCATTAACTCTGGCTTATTTTCAGCCAATCAATCGAAAAATAATCTGAAACTCAGACCGATTTCGTGGAATCCTTAATTCACTGTAGATATTGCAGATGAAAATCTAAGAATTGTAAAGAAGTTAAGAAAGGTTAAACGATGAGATGGTAAACTTTTCTCTGACTTTTGGCTGTTTGCAGCCATTAATGAACGAGATACAAAGAAATGATATAATAACATAACTAAGTGAAAGATAATGAGCATGATACATATGGATCTTTATCCTTGATAACTACCGAAAAGGGAGTATCCATAGCCAAACTATAGCTTCACCTTAAAATAAAATCACGGCTAAAGAAATAATCAGACATTCAATGAGATAATTGCATAGACTGTACTCTAATCGTAAACAAAATGCTTTTTCTCTCGTTGACTCAGATAAACGGTTTCATTTTTATGTATGAAAATAGAAAACACAGAAACATGCAAGTACACACACACACAGACACACACACACATACAGACACACACACAGACACACACACATACAGACACACACTCTTGAACACATGGATGTGGTTTGATTGATTTTTTAAACATATGTAAAAGACTATGTAAGAAATGATTGTTGCATTGACTTCATTTTTCCCTCCTTGATTTCCCATGAGATGAGCTAACTACAAAACAGTGATCAACATGGTTAACAGCAGGATGTAGAGAGTATAGGTTCATGCCTTTTCCGAGATCTGAAATAAAGGAATCATAGTAAAAAATTTAGCCGACAACTTTGACGAAATTCACACACACACACACACACACACACACACACACACACACACACACACACACACACACACACACACACATATATATATATATATATATATATATATAGAGAGAGAGAGAGAGAGAGAGAGTTTAAAACAGTGAACCGATTATAGTTTTTAGTAAATCGGAGAACAAGTTTTTCGATAGATATTTGCAAGTCAGGAATAATTCCATGCTGATGGTACAATGTAACGAACTGTCATATTTTACTCGAAGAGGAGATAGATGCCACCAGATACCCCCCTTTTTCATTGCCAATAAAAGGAATTAGTCGACCTGGAACATTCTATTTTTATAAGTACAAGTTTCTGTTTTATTTTGGGATTTTATCTTTGCAAATTCATTTGTCGGTCATTATATAGAAAGGAAGAAATTAAAAATAAATTAGAAAATTCAGGCAAGTAATAAAGACTCATCTTCAACTTTAGGAGCTCATCTTGAACAGCGTAAGGATTAAGTTTCCTGTGAATGACTGTAAAGTGCATCCGGTTATGAGGCTCAAGTTCTCGAGATCTGGAGAATGTGTAGTCATCTCTTGAATAGAAATACTTGAAACCATAGAATTGTGTGCAAATTATTAGTATTGAATAGAAATACTTGAAACCATAGAATTGTGTACAAATTATTTGTATTGAATAGAAATACTTAAAACCATATAATTGTATGCAAATTATTAGCATTTAATAAAAATATTTGAAATCTTAAAATTGTGTGCAAATTATTAGCATTGAATAGAAATACTTAAAACCATATAATTAGGTGGGGTAAATTATTAGTATTAACAGTAAATTATAATTATTTACAAATGATTGATATCATTAATTACTTTAAAATTTTATAATTGCTTAAAATGACTGACTTGGGCATTAAACAATTTAATAAGGGTTGACGTGTCGTAAAAGTTAACAACATCTGATGTAACAACTGCTAGAAAGATAAAATAGAATCCTTTAAACATTCAATTTCCGTCGTTTTCTTCTGATATTATTTCATGTTGTTATCTATTCAGTTTAGTGTGGTGCACGAGCCTTAACTTGATTAGAATACCTACAGTTATTAAATTGTGTCACCCATTTAAGAATTGAATAGACTTTATACTTGTTTAACTTGCCGAATCTGGTTTGTCTATAGGTCAGCAGTAGTTACAATCCTAATTTTTTTTAACACTGAAATGAAGTATTTTTCTTATTTCACTATCATTAAGTTTTCTTCCTTTTCTTTTTGATACTTTAATGAAAACTCTCAATTCAAAGCCGAAAAATAAACCGGCAAAATATTTGTAATAAAACAAGCCGGAACTTATAAAATGTGTAATCGAGAATGTTAGGATGGAATCAAAAGTACTTAAAGAAGACGACGTACAACAGTGCAAATTGCTTTTAAGTTCTTTAACGCCAGTTTGTGTGCGTACTTATTATTCATTGAATAGAAGTGAGTAAAAATAATCTAATTAAAATAACAGAAAGCCCACCCGACGAAGACCAGGATTTTAACTTAGTAACACCGAACTCTGTTTCTCATTAGTTAATGTACGTTATTGAGAGGTTAACATTTATGTCCCCTGGTTGTTATTGCTCGAACTACAAATGCAAATACATGATTTTTGTAGTTTTGATTTCCTGTTCACCAAGTGAGAAGGAGGAAGATTATAGAAAAAAAGTCATCATATTGGTTTCCAGAAAAGCAAGGTTTCAGCTAAATTTCTACTTAATATGGTTAAACAAAAAGTAAAGCTTCTGTTTGATAAATGCACAGATGCAATTGAAGAATTTCCAAATTAAAACCTTTGAATATCAGAAACCACTAAACATTTATCGATCATAAAGTCATCATGCGCTCAAAGACAGACAGATAAAAACGAATTTTAGTCATTTATCTTATAAAAATGCAATATGAAATGCCTATCAGATACGTTTAACAAGAAGATAACAAAAAACTTTGCCGTAATAAATCGCTTTGAAAAAAGTAACCGAAAAACATGCTCATAGGTTATTGATACGTAGCTTATAAACAATTATCGTATGGTGTGAACGAATATTATGATATTAAGAAAAGAAAAATTTACTCGTGATTTTAATTCTTATATTTACTTGAAATAAAAATAATGATTGCATTTCTAATACTTATACAAATGCTAATATTATAGCGTCAACTAAAGACTTTTAAGAATATGGTAATCAGTGAGCGGAAAAGAGTGTAAATTTAAATGATTAGATTTAATCTACCAATCATAAAAAGGTCTTCTAACTCATTCAGACAAAAAAACAGTTGTAACGATTATGTCAGGTTGCCGAGGTAAAAGGGTGCGATTTGGTACGGTTATGTACAGTTACCAAAGCAAAGGGATGTGAGTTGTTACGGTTACGTTTAGTTACCAAGGTAAAGAGATGCGATTTGCTACGGTTATGTAGGGATACAGAAGAAAAAAGAATACAAATTGATATAGTTATGTAAGGTTACCGAGGCAAAGGGATACGAGTTGGTACGGTTACGTTGGGTCACCAAGGTAAAGAGATGCGATTTGGTACGGTTATGTAAGGTTACCGAGGCAAAGGGATACGAGTTGGTACGGTTACGTTGGGTCACCAAGGTAAAGAGATGCGATTTGGTACGGTTATGTAGGGTTAACTAGGCAAAGGGATGAGAGTTGGTACGGTTACGTTGTGTTACCGAGGCAAAGAGATGCGAATTGATACAGTTACGTAGATTTACCGAGGCAAAAAGATGTGAGTTGGTATGGTTACGAAGCGTTACCAACAAACAGATGCAAGTTTTTCGGTTATATAGGGTTGACGAGAGAAAGGGAAGTGAGTTGATTAGGGTTACGCAGGGTTATCGAGGCAAAAGGATTCGATTTGATACGATTATGTAGGGTTAACGTCGCAAAGGGATGCGGGTTGGTACGGTAACGTTGGGTTACCGAAGCAAACGGATGCAAGTTTTTTGTTTCTATATAGTTGACGAGGCAAAATAATGCGAGTTGACACGGTTAAGTAGGGTTAACGAAGCAAATGGATATGAAGTTTTAGGTTATATAGGGTTGTCGAGGCAAAGTGATGTAAGGATTTCGGTTATATAGGGTTGTCGAGGCAAAGTGATGTGAGCTAGTCCGGTTATGTAGGGTTACCAAGGCAAAGGGATGTGAGGATTTCGGTTATATAGGGTTGTCGAGGCAAAGTGATGTTAGTACTGTTATGTAGGGTTACCAAGGCAAAGGGATACGAAGATTTCGGTTATATAGGGTTATCGAGGCAAAGTGATGTGAGCTAGTACGGTTATGTAGGGTTACCAAGGCAAAGGGATGCGAGGATTTCGGTTATGTGAGTTCTTGTTCTGCCTTAAAGTTGTTCTTTATTTATGATTGACTCTGTTTAATTTGTGATCGGAGACAAACGGTCTGAACAGTTGCCATGAAAAGTTACTAGAATTAAGATGAAAGAAAAATAATGGTAAAAAATACACTAAAACTCTTGTTTCTTTATCCAATATCGATGACCATCAAATTGTATTAAAGTATCTTCTTTAAAGAAGATTCTTCTATCCTTAAAAAAATTCAAATCATTTGAGTGCTGAGATTGGCTGAGTATTAAAAAATGTTCTCCCAAAACGTCGCAATTCAGATAAAGCCAGATTCATTAGCGAAATAATCTCGACGTTAAATATAGTAAAACGAGATTTTATTAATTTATTTTTTTTTTTTTAGCGCTTTAACGTCTTTGTACGGAAAGACGTTTAGGGAAAAGACGTTTTCTAAAGGTAGATATATCAGTAGAAAATATCACGGACATTCGTCTAATGATCATCTGATACTCTTCTTCTCTCACCTTTCTTACTCTCAACTACAGATGAGTAATCCGAAGAGCCAACTTGATATTTAATTACGAGGATATCTCTGAATTAACAAGCTTATATATTTCTTAAACATTTCACTCCATGCAGACATTAAATCACAAACTTGTTTTATCTCTTTTTTTATCATCTGAAGAAACCTAAAGCGAAATCGGGCAAAACACGTAGAAAAAAAGTGGACGCATGCTCTAGGGTCATGCATACAAAATTAAACTCTCTAATCCTTTATTAAGCGATCCTCATTAAATTCTCCACTATTTAAGCCTTGTGATAAACTGGTTTTCGTAGACACCTAGAGGACACCGGCTGTTGAATAATTTTAAGCAAAATTAGCTTCTAGATGATTTGCTAGTGGAATGAGTTCGAGTTTCTATCGACTTCTTTTATTTTAACTTTGTGCTAAACAAAACTAAATTGTGTAAAAAATCTACGATAGGATGCAGTATTTTTTCGCCAGGTGAGTTTAATATAAACGACAAGAATTGTCTGCCCCAGAGAATGGCGCCTTAGCTTGCTTCAAAGATCCTTCACTCTTATTCTAAAATTTCTTCCATTTTACGAAGTGGTTTAGATAATATTTTGTGAATCGCTATCAATTAATTCGCCGCGTTCTTCATAATCTTATCCATGTCGTTTCCATAACCATTTTACCGGAGAGAAAAATCAAAAAGCACAGGATGTGCAAATTAGTGGGGAGTGCAAATTACAGTGGGGTAGAAATCTAGAGCGTAGAGGGGGTAACATATCTGGGTAATGTGATGTTTAGCCAAAATATAGGGCAAGCGATATGAAGAATCGACTCATTCTCTCATTGTAAATGAGACAGTCTTACTGAACTTAAACTTTTGCTCAAAGACATCTTTGTACAGTGTGAGTGATCACACTGGGAAATTTCTAGTCTTGAATGAAATCATCGCAACCAGATCTCGAGACATGGCTGGATACATTCCGGACAGGCTTCATACATTTTTATAGAAGCAGTTGATGTAACATTGATTAATCTTTTATAAGAACGACATGAATCCTCACTAAGGATCATCTATGCATAAAATATGTGAGGGAGCTACTCAGCATAGGCTTTTAAAATTTTTCTTGTAAGTAGAAAAGCCAAGAACAACATAAAGAAAAATCTGGAAATGACGCATATAGGATTTTTTTTTTCATTTCCACTTCCGTTACAGAATGAAGAATGACTGAATTTAGAGATTATTAATTCAAATTTTGGTTACGATTTTATAGACCCGGTCATGAGGCTACTTCTCACTAAAAGAGGTGGGATAGAATAGGATGAGAAATGTCGATTTTTCTCTATTATATAAGCTAGCTGGCTAGATAGATAGATAGATAGATAGATAGATAGATAGATATGCAATGGTTCATCAAATGAGAACAGCATAAATACATTTGAAAGGCAACTTTTTTAAGTGCAAAGCGAAGAAGAGTAATTTTGTGAAGTGAAAATTACCATCTGTTCTTTTGGAACCGGAAATACTTAAGACGTGATTATGTTTCCATAGAGACGGATTCATAAACACTTACTATATTCTTATATATTTACGAGCGCGTGGGTAACTTTAGCTTTGTACTGTAAATGATAAACAATGGGCATACAGATGTATATACACTAACATATCAAGCTCTTAAGTGTTGGAAATTTAGTTTTTACTAATGATTCTGCTTATATGTGAATTGATCTAATTATCTACACATATGTATGCACACACACACACACGTAAACGCAATTACATCAATAATTCGCAGACTGACACATTTGTTCACTGAATATAAGTTTGATTAGTTTGGTTTGGTTTGGTTTTACGGTATACCAAACATTATAGGTCATTTAATGCCAAATCCTTGTTATACATACGTGGTGCCTTCAATAAGTTTCCAGACTTTTTTTGTACAGGAATTTAATATTGTCGTAGACTCTTGAAAATTCACTATGTTATTGCTATACAACTTATGAGATGACTGACCGATTTTTATGATTTCAAGTTCACAGGAACAGCTACAGCAGCAATTGGAATACACCCTACTAAAGCCTGATTGTCATAGCTGGTGAATTTCAAAAATGCAATCTGGACATGAGGACACTTTAGAAGAACGATATCCAATAAAATTCTGTTTTAAACTTGTTAAAAATGCCACAGAAACGTATGAAATGCTTCAGACTGCTTTTGGAGCATCTTGCATGAATCGAGCATGAGTTTTTGAGTGGCATAAGAGATTCAAGGAAGGCAGGCAGTCTGCGAGGGATGATAAGAGGTGTGGGAGGATTAAAGAAGTCAATACACCAGAGTTGATTGGCCAAACGGTTAGGGTTAGGCTAAGGGTTACTATGTTGAGGTTTTAAGAGAGTTCAGGAAGAAATTCCGTCGGAAGAGGCCAGCACTCTTCAAATCGGGTCAGTGACATTTCCAGCAGGACAATGCACCAGTCCAAAACTCCATCCTTGTCACAGACTATTTGACCAAGATGGGCATCAAGACAGTTCCTCACCCTCCCTATAGTCCAGACCTTACTCTCTGTGACTTTTGGTTATACCCTAAGCTCAGAGGCTGTCGTTATGAGACAATTGAGGAGATGAAAGAGGCAGTGACGAAGGTCATTGATACGCTCACACAAGCGGACTTCCATGGAGCCTTTCAGAAGTTGTTGGAACGGTACAACAAATGCATTGCAGCCGGGAGAGATTACTTCGAAGGGGAATAGAGTTTCATGAGTGTACTATCAATAAAAGTGCCCATTCGAACAAAGTCTGGAAACTTATTTAATGATTCTCGTATATTAGATTTATGATTTCTAAACACATTTTGTAGATTAATTTTAAATAAGCCTAAGCTCATTTTTTTTCTTTTTGCACACAAATGTTTTTTCTTAATCTCAAACAATTCAGTTTATCATAAGTACACAGTTAGTTATTTGTTAGTTATTTGTTTAAATACAGTTTTTGTTTATACAGTTAAACGTAAAATCAATTAAATTTAGCGTAAGTACAGTTTAAATGTCCACAGTTCTTTTTCAAACAATTCAGTTTAGTAAAAAGTTAAATGATTCCAAGTATTATAATGTATCACTTCAATTAAACATCAGTCATTTGTTTACACAGTTAAATGATCTAACAGACCTATTTCAAACAATTCAATTTAGCATAGGTAGACAGATTAAATGTCAAACAGTTCTATTTGACACAACGATAGAACCCTATCTGGTGCTACCACTCAAGTCCCGAATGGACCTGGGAGCGATGACAATGAAGGAGTACTCTGCGTTCCACAAAGCTCCAGCGTTACTGAAACGTCATATTTCAGGACACTCGTTGGGGAATTCTTATCCCTCTACAGAGATAGAGTTGTTGTATGCAACAGCCGAAGCTGACGGGACAAATATAAATATGAAATATTCCAATAAATTGATAATCAGTCTATGTGACTAAATGAGAGGCCTTGGATCAGGTGCATTAACTACGAAGGAGATAATATTAGGAATGAAAATGTGTTATATGATTTTTTTTAATTCCCTAATGAAGCTATGAACTCATTCATCTACCAAGGAAAATAATTTGGAAATGTTAAGTATTATTATATGCACTCTCATTCAATTTAAAATTTTATTTCAATTTTTAATCCACCCCCGTTGGTCGAACTTAGAAGTCGCTGTCTTTTCACCCTAGAAATTTTGGTTTGGTTTTATATCATCCATTGTAAGTTATTTAATGCCAAATACTCTTTATACATATATATCAAATAGATATGATTTGGTTTGGTTGGCTTTTATGGCATATCAACCCTTGTTGGTTGTTTTATGCCAAGTCCTATTTAAACATGAACATGCAGAAAGCGCGAATCCTTAATCTATTGACGGGTTGACATGCCATTAAAATCAATCAGTCGTTTTTTAACTTAATTGTAAATTTGATTTCTTTGTAAATTCTCTCTAAGTTTTAAGCCTCACCAAGAAGGAAGAGCATAACTGAATATTTTTGTATCAACTTCTTATAAAGCTAGAAAAATCTGAATAAGTTTATCCATATTTGTAAGAAGTTGTAGTGTGTTGTTTCACCAAAAATGTTTTGCTGTGTTCTTTTTTCTAAGCAAGGCACAGAATTTTTTGAACCCCTTTCTGTTATCGTGTCCATCTATAGAATAATTATACATTGTCTATTTATATGTATGTTCTCACGAATCATCAATCAACAGCTGAGACAAGAGTTCTAAAGCAGAAATAACTACCACTTTTTTTTTTTAGTCAAAACAACTTAGAATATTAAGCTGATATTTCAATTTGTAACTCGCTTATGATAATCGAGGATTTTACCTGAATGACTCACATCCACAGAAACTTGTTGTAGCTGAAGTTGAATTTGAACTTTCAGCTTTGTTTTTAGAAAGAAGGGAAATTTCCTTTTCTTGTCTGCTTGGCTAGCGAGTGAGAGTAGAAAAAAGGAATACCAAAAATGAACGAATAACATAAAATAAGATTGGGAGAAAATCTTAACAGCAAGAATAATCAGAAATTTACTGAAGGAAATGTGAGAAAAATTAAAAAGGAATATTAGCTTAACTACCAATTTGATTTGGTGAAAAACTCGATTTTTATTTCTTCCGTGTTTTCTGAGAGATAATATGTGTCTGACAGAGATGTTTGCAAAATGACGTGCTCGACTGACTGACAGAATATCAGCGAAAGTTTCTGGGCATTTTCTCTTAAGAAAGGGACGGCTCCAATGCAAAAACAGTTTTACACTTTTTCTTTCAATCATAATTGGTCTCAAAATGCATCTATTTTCACCCCATTTTAGTGTGTGTGTGTGTGTGTGTGTGTGTGTGTGTGTGTGTGTGTGTGTGTGTGTGTGTGTGTGTGTGTGTGTAATTTGAATACAAATTTATTTTAAGGATTAAAATTGTGTATCTTCTGATCATGATTAGAAAATTAAAATTGAATGTTTTACTGTAATATCCTCAGATTTTGTGATGTAAATACGTGATTATTAGGTGCTTATTTACTAAGCTTAGTTTAGTCTCAAACAAAGGCATCGTAGCAGACACCAATAAGGACCTACTTATTCAAGTGAACTGGTTTTGCATGACTAACTTTTTAGTTATTGCTCCACCGTAGATATCTGTATGTATTCTGGGAAAATATTTTTCTTCCATTGCAGGTTTTAAAAATGTATTCAACTTCTTTTGATTATCTAAGGATCTTTAAAGTTTGCTTGAGGAGTCATATAGAAATATAAAAGATATCAAAATCCATTCCAAATGGATTGGTAGATTTGGTTGGGCAGTAGAGTCTCTCTGTGTGTCCAGTGTTGAATGAGACGTAATGCATTGCAACAATAGAGCTGGAGCATGCCACTGGCCTTGAAAGGAGGAGTAGGAGGAAGTGTTTCAAACTACTGACCCTTTCTTAATTGGGTTCAAATCTGACCATATCAATAGTTCCTATTAGACAGAAAGGAACAGACAATTACTGACACTTTTCTTTTGCTTAAACTGATGACCTTTATGCAACAATGACCCATTTTTCCAGCTGTGAGCTCATAGAGAATATGAAGACTTAACAAAAGTTGTTTGTTTAATGCTGTTAAACAGATGATTATTAAAAAAATTCTTAAAGCCACTTTTTCCTTTGGATCATTCTGTGACATTCTTTGAATGTTTAAAATTAGTTCTAATTGAGATGCACATAAACTGATATTAATATTGACATTACATAAATGAATTAGGATATGAAAGAATCAGCACATCAGAATATGGTATTAATGTTATTAATAACAACTAGCTGTCCCCAAAGAAATTCCACTTTTGAAAGTTTTCTTTTTCTTATTTTGATACATTAATTCATTGATAAATTTACAAAGAAAACTTTTGTAAATTGAAAAGAATTTTACCCTTTAAATTACTTACAATTTTTGTTTGTTTATTTGTTTGTTATACCTCCTAAGGCATCTCCCCCTTTTTACTCTCTTCTCACATCAACTTTTAAAAGGAAAAATCTTTGCTCAGAAGATTTACAATTTTGATACAATTTCGATATACACATCAAATTCGGTTAAACATTTCATCTAATAATTCCCCCAAATGTTGGCTTAATTTCTTTTCCTTACTATTATTTTGGAATTCATCCAATTCAATCTTAAAATATTTTACACAATTGCCGTTTTTATCTGATTAGGCAATTTGTCTCCATAATATATTACTCAATAAGCAAAAATTCTCATTGGATAATATGCGTATATACTTTTTAAAAATCTGCCTCGACAGTAAATTTCTAGTTTGAAGAGAAATATTGAAAAAATTCCACCATAACTAGAAATTCTATTAATTATTTTGAACACTTCAGTTGGATCAGCTTTTCATTCTTCTCTCTAACAGTAAATCCTTATTTCTTTAATCTCTTCCTATAACTATCATCTCCTACGCATTTTATTATTTTGTATGCCCTCCAATTTCAATATTAAACTCCAATTTCCATGCGTAGACACTGGAGATCAGGACTGTATATTATATTCTATATGAAGTTTTAGGGTATTTTGAATAGATCATTTGTCTTCCTTGAAATGATATTTCTAACCATCCAGATAATCACTTTTTTTACCCTCAATAAACGAGACAAAATAAAATTGTCAGATATAAATGTTTCACCGAAGCCAATTCCAAATCACATTCCTCATTTACTTTTTTGATTTTCCTCTTGCTTAATTTATATTTAAATGAAATATTTTTAAATTTAATAAGTTGTTCTATACAATTTTTTAATCTTAATTTATCCTAGACATTAATTTCCTCATCGCTTCTCAATATGAAAATCTATCAGATTTCTTTTGATAATGTTCTAACAATTAGTTCAACATAATTAGCCAAAAATTCTATTGATGATTTTATATCAATTGGAATATCATTCATGAATATCAAAAACAAAAAAGGTCTCAATTCTGATCTCTGAGGGTATATACTATTTTAACTGGTATGTTTGTTAATTCACCAGTCTTATCATTTCTTTAATGTACTAATATTTTTGTGAATTTTAATTTTTGATTTTACAAGTGTATTTGATATTTTAAACAATTTTATTTTCCTGTTTCAATTTTAATATTCATTTTGCTTATTTGAAACATTTTGATAGATTTCCAAATTCTTTCTAAGCTCTATCTTTTTCTTTTATTTCACAAGGTAGCCAATTATTGTGCTAAGAAAATTTTATAACTTTTATAACTTTCAGAATATTTTCAATAATTGATTTTTATCTTTCTCTTTAATTTTTCTCACTTTTCACATTCCAATCAATATTATCTCCCTTCCTGACACTAATTCTCCTTTTCTAATCATTATCTATTTATTATTCATCTATCTCTTGCTTTTATTTCTCTATCTCTTTTTCCTTTTCTTTTTCTTCCTATCTTGCTTTTTCCCTTTCTTCCATTCTCCTAAAGCAGATGATAAGTGACTGATGTACAGCATTATTTCTTCCTCTCTCTTCTTTCTTTCTTTCTTTCTTATTAAGTTTGCTTTTTTATCTCTGAGATGTAGCATGTCAATTTTCTTTCTTTTCTTTCCTCACAATCTAAAAACAAATGATCCATTATTTATCTTGAGTGATAAAAAGGTCTAAAATTTGAACATATGCATTTATGATTTATTCTAGTGATATTATTGATAATATTTATTGCAATGATAACATCAGCATTATCTGACTCTTTGTGAGATTTTCTCACCAACATTAGCTTTGGTCTTTCCCTGGAGTCCAAGTGACAGCAAGTCTCCTCAGGTCTCCAAGACTCTTCTCAGTATTCTGGCCCATCTCGACAATGCAGTAAGGTGAATGGTCTTGATTCTTCCTCCAATTTTCAACTCTTCCAGTTCAGTTTTTAATCCTTTGAGGAATGTTCCAAAGGCATTAATTACAATTAGTATCACCATTATCTGCTTGTTCTACAGGTTTTTTTTTAAAGAATTCTCTGGCAAGGTTCGAGTAATTGTCTACATTTTTTGTTTCTTTTCTTTTCTCTCAGTGTTCTGCTGGAATGGCAAAATCCATTTGATGACATGTTCTCTTTTTTCTTTTTTTTGAAAAAATTAACACTAAGTCTCAAATTCTGATCAGGATTAGGTAATCTATTTGTATCTCTAAATCTGAGGGAATTTTATGCACCTCATTTTCCTGGATAGATTCTGGTTTGTGCATGTAAAATTTAGCACTATGGGCAAAATTCAGTCTTTTGCACAATTCCCTGTAGGTCACTTTTCTCACCCATTCATGCCAAGTCTTGTGCTTTTATGTTAGTTTGTTGCATTTACTTACTATTTGATTAATCATTTTATCTCTTTTTCTGCATAACCTACACTTGTTATTCTTTTGCACATTATTAATTTTTGTTTTAACATAATGTATTGTTATGGCATTGTTTTCTGCTGCTATTAGAATAGCTTTTCTGCTTCTCTCCCAAGATTTTCCTTTTATAGCCCTGTCTGTATCTTCACA
This sequence comes from Sepioteuthis lessoniana, assembly GCA_963585895.1. Taxonomy (NCBI): domain Eukaryota; kingdom Metazoa; phylum Mollusca; class Cephalopoda; order Myopsida; family Loliginidae; genus Sepioteuthis; species Sepioteuthis lessoniana. The sequence continues at coordinate 131,199,703 of OY757909.1, read as the reverse complement.
TGTGCACATTGTGAGTTTTTTTTTACTCTAGCATTAGCTGGTGGTCATTAACTGAAGTTTAAGTGACTGCAAGTCTCCTTAAATCTTCAGGTCTCTTCTAAGAATTCGAGCTGATCTTAATAATGCTGAGTTCTGGATGGTCTGGATTCTTTCACCAATTTCCAATTCCTTCACTTTTTAAGCCTTTGGGTACTATTTCAAGCACACCATCTACAAGTGGTAACACCGTCATCCCAAAATTTCCACAGAGTTTTTGGTTCTCTGGCAAGGTCAAAGTATTTCTTAATTTTTTTCTTTATTTTCACTCCGTGGTCTGTTGGAATGGTATCATTTATTGGATAACATGTTGTCATTTTTTTGTTAATCAACACAAGGTCTGATTTCTTGGCTGGGCTTAGATGATCCATTCGTATCTGAAAATCCCTGAGAATTTAATACATCTCATTCTCTAGAATGAATTCTTGTTTGTGTATATATCATTTGATAGAATGGTCAAAGTTTAATATCTTGTACTGTTCCCAGTAGATTACCTTTCCCACCCAGTCATACCTAGTCTTGTATTCCTTTTGTGCTAGTTAGCTGCATTCAGTTATTATATTAGTTACTATTTCATCTTATAATCCACAAAGCCTACACTCGCTATTATGTTGTGTATTATCAATTTTCACTTCAGTAAAAAAAATTTTTATGTTATTGTTTTGTACTCTTTCTTCGCCATGTCCCAGTCATCAAGTATGCATTCTCTCCATTGACTGAAGTATCTATGTAGTATTTTTCTTCCACTTTCTGTTTCTAGCTGTTGGAATTAATGTTTCTTTGCTTTTTTTTAATGTATATCCCAAGTCTTTATATTGATATATCAGCACATTCCTCAATGTTGGTAAGTTCTTCTTTTTTGCTTGACACATATTATCATTCTTATTATTATTATTACTCCAAGAGTTTTTCACACTAGAGTTAGTTGATGGTTTTCCATTGGAGTTTGAGTGACAGCAAGTCTCATCAAGTCTCCAGGACTCTTCTCAGTATTCTCACTGATCTTTATAATGCTGTAGTCTGGATGGTCACTACTTGTTTTCTTATCACCAAGTCTTCCATAAACAACGTACAATAGATTGTATAGAAAATAAAGAGCTAAGTAAACATAAGATATTTTAATGATGACATAGAAAACTTTTAATTGATTAGAAAAAGAAATGAAATGACTTCAGTGGAGAATAGATAAGGAACACTATTTCTGCAAAAAGAAAACAAGTGTGGCCTGGTGAACATGATATTATCAATATCATATATTTTAAATTCAAGATTTCAAATTGATATTTCCCCAGAAATTTATGCCTAATGAGATTAAGGTTTGGTTTGGTTTCTTTGTTCAACCTTTGCAGGTTATTTAATGCCAAAGTCATCCTTCTAGTAGAACAGCAGTAATGCTATTTAACCCATAGCAGGGAGGATGAGGGGGTTCATACCTTTTCTAAGGGTATTTGTCCGAAAGTGATCGTAATAGAGAGACTGGAGTTTGAACACACAAACAACGATTCTGCAGTCCAGTGCTGTAACCATTACGCCATGTGGACACCTTCCCAAAGAAATTAAATTATTCAGTATTAATCACTTGGTCAAGAAAAGATATTGATTCTAATCAGGCTTTTCTGATGTAATGAGGGAATGAGTTTGAATCTCACTGAGGGCTTATCTAATCTACGCTGTTTCTTTCTTCCTGAATGAGTTACAATAAAAAAAAAAAAGACGGCATTTCAAAAAATTAAAATCAATCGCTGATTTTTGTCCAGTTTTGAGCTTTTATTTTAAGTGACAAGATATCACATCTTAAATGTTTAAAAGGGTTTTCAGAATTATCTTAAGTTTCTGTTTCATTTCCTCTTCTCAAATTCTTCAATGGTTTTCAGGCCCAGTTTGAAATAATTTCTCAATGTTGCTTGAATCTCAATAATTATATCTGCTCTAACTATGTCTGAGAAAAAGATGCAACTGAATAATAAGTAGAATTGTTTGTTGTTTATTTTTCTCTGATAATTGGAAACCCAGTACGAAAGAAAGATTAAAGTATTGAAAGGGTTACACAGATAACTATCTGCATCGTTTTAGATTATTGAATTTATGTTTGATTCTGCATTGGGTTGTCTCCATTAGTGCACTGTCTTCCATAAAGCAAATTTTTCTCTGGAACACATCTTTTTATTTTAACTATATCAAAACTGGAATATAATATGAGAATCTGATAATACCTTGAGCCCAAAATGTAAGGCTTGTAATGTAGGTATTTACCCAACCCCTTTGCTATAGCTGCGATATAACGCATGTTTGATTTTTTTCAAGCAGAGTACATCTGGTTTGAATTCAGAGTTTTTCCTTCTCTTAAATTGGTTTCCTAACCAAGGTTAAAGAACCCAATTTACTCTACTGCTTTGCCCATAGCTGATTATAGAACAGATGGATTTATGTAAGTCTCATTTGGAATTTGAACTCAGATCGCAAATCAATTTCTAATGATAATGACCATTACTCTACGTGTACATCCCAGGATTATATATATTTACCCTTCACCTCCACACAAGTATGATGCAACACAAGTTCAATTTTAAGTGAAGTTTAAGAGGCTCAAATTAATTTTTTTCCTTTTCTTAGACTGGTTGTCATACAGAGTTTGAATAGCCCAGTATGCCCTACAATTTACCAATAGCTGGAAGGAGAATAAGTGGATTCATATCTTTCCTAAGGGCATTAGCACAATGGGAAATGTAAACAGTCTAGGTTTTGAGTTCAAGTTGCTTCTTCTACTGCCTATGATTTGGTTTCGTTGTTTAATGGCATATCAACTTTTGTAGGTTATTTAATACCAAAGCAATTCTCTGAGAAGAACAGTAGTGGTACTGTTTAACCCATAACTGGGAGGATAAGGGGCTTCATACCTTTTCCAAGGGTATGTGCCTGAAAGTGAATGTAATAATGTGACTGAAATACGAACACACTTACTACGATTCCGCAGTCCATTGCTTTAACCATTACATCACAAGGACACCTCCTATTGCCTATAATGGGAATCATTACACTGAGAATGTTTCCTTGCATCACAGGATAATAATCTATAATTAAATAGCATTCAACATGAAATATTGAGCTTTTATTATAAACAAACATTAAAAGAGAACTCACTGAAATACCAGGCTTACAATGTATGATAGAATAAAACACTGTCTAAAGTTTAGAGCTTACATTGTAAAAATTAATAAATTAAAAGATTTAAGACAAATCAAAACTGAAATCTTCACAAGTCTTTTAATAAAAAGTCATTTTAGTTATGCTTCAACTTCTAGAATTTCTTGGATAGATGGTAATTCCTTTATCGCTCATGAACATTTGAACAGAAGGGGGTGAATACTGAATTCCCTTAAAAATCTAAAAGGGAAAGAAACTGATGTCTTTGCACTAAATTAATCAAAACAGATGAAGTTGAGGAGGATAAAAGTCATAAATGGGTCAAAAGATGCTTTTCTACTTACTTTGCCAGCAGCAACTGATATAAAACGAGGATTTGTAAATAAGTGTAAAAAAACAGACCAGAATTACTGACTTTTTCTTATCAAGAAATGTTCAGCTTGTTATGTACTTCATTTTGAGGTAAATGGAACGGCTGGATGTAAAGGGGAAATCAATAAGGTGGAGGGAATTGTTAAGAGAGATTAATCCAAATTTTGAGAGGTAGTTTAGGATATTTTAGGATAGAAAACATCCTTGATGGCAGAGTCATAAAACTTGCTTATGAGAAAGTATTATACCTATTGAATGTATTAAATATACACAGATATATAAGCACACACACACACACACACACACATACACACACACCTGCACATATAAACATAAGTACACATATCTTTATTAAAGAATATTTTTGAAAGCTTTTTGTAAGTTTTTACCTTGAAATTTTCACACTGAATATTTCTGATTTACTCACATTGTTTGTCTTCATGCCAAATGTACTTGCAGCCACAGAGAGACGATAAAATATGTTGTATTAATAGACTCTGATTAACAGTCATTATATGTGGTACTAAAGAAACATGTAAAAAATTTGAATAATGCATATCAACTGCCAGCCTTAGGGGATGTGTACAGGCTCAGTAGTGTGGAAATTAAATATTAGCATAAGTCAATTTTTGTCATAATCAAATTTTTATAGTACCACATGTGTGTGTGTGTGTGTGTGTGTGTGTGTGTGTGTGTGTGTGTGTGTGTGTGTGTGCAGAAATTAATGGCTGATTTCATTTCACATTTAAATATAACATTGACCATCATTTTTCTGACAAGCAAATACATTTATGTGTGTGTTTGTGTATGTGTATATAAATTAAAAAGTAGATCTGTTCAGACTGAGATAGATAGATAGATAGATAGATAGATAGATAGATAGATAGATAGATAGGCTTCAATAAAGATAGCTAGCTAGCATGATAGATAGAAAGATGGATTTGAAATCTTTAAAGGTGAGTAATGTAAAGAAGTTGAATAATTGAGCGACTCTAAGATAGATTTTTATTGATCATCTGCATTCATATATCTTTTGCTGTCTCAACTTTTGAGTTAAAATTGTGTTTGGGTACAAATAACACGTAAACATCTTTGTTGCTTTTATAACGTCATTCACCTGCCATATTTCTGATCATCCACAAGTCTTTTTTACTAGATTTAGTTTGAGGAAATTTTGAATAGAACACTTTCTTTTGTTTTGATGGATAAGTTAGATGGCGTAATTCACATCAGAAATGATTGTTTTCGTTCATCAATTCCATTTTTTGTTGATGTATTCATCTGTCAAAATTTCAGAGAGAGCAAATCAAACCTATGTAGACGACAATATGATACACAAATTGATAGAACTTGAAAAACAGCTGTACTCTTAATTCTTTTCTTTCTGTGGTGCTGTAAATTCTGTGTGAAGGCGGATGATTCTAGAAGAGACTCAGGCTTGTTTTTATCCAAATGTTTGTTATCAGTTTTTCTGATTAGAATTTTTGGACATACAAAGTTTATAACTAAATCTAATTCAACATTTTTTCATGGTCTGAGCCAAATAGATTCTGTCCATCTTTTCTTTTTCTCTGAGGGAGGGTTTTTTCCTTAGAGATTGAAAGGATTTTTGTTTTTTTCACTTTCTTTCTTTTAATTGACCTTTTCTTTCTCTGGATTTCTTTATAATAAAAAATGATTCAGTAGAAAACAGCTTTATCATTGGAGCAATAGATAGAGGATTATATTTTATACACCCCTTAAAAAAGCCGAAAGAAAACTTGAAAAAGTAAAAGGATTGGCCAATATCCTGAGATTGTTACATCTTTCAACTTTAAAATCAATTTGAAAAAGCTTTATCGTTATACCATTGCATTGTTTGGTGGGGGGGAGTTAAATACTGACAGCATAAATAGATTTTCTAAAAATTAAGAGAAAACCTCACCAAAATTGCATCAGGAAATTATTAGACTTCCCCAAATTTTATTTATGAACGTAAATTCTATTATACACTGATGAATTCATTCTAGTGCTTTGTCTTGGTCATTATAATCACATTTCAGCTGTTGTCGCTTTGGGTGTCTGTCATAGTTAGTAACCATCTAGGAATTTCCAACTGAACTTTTCATTGAATTCTTTGTTGGGCTGCAGACTAATATTATTTTACAAGTAAGGAATTGAGAGTATTTTTTATCCGCTAATTTTTCCTGGATAATTTGTCATTGTGATGTTGTTTGTCAGTCTCTTCCACAGAGCCTGAGCATATGATTTCTTTGTACTACTTAATTCAAGGATTGAACTCACAACCACTAGAATAACCAGATACTCTTTATTGAATACATTTATCTATAAGGCCAAGTTCCCATAAGACAATCTGGTGCTGGTAAATAACAATGATTATAATGAAAAGAAATTCAGTTCCAATCTAAATTCTATATTTTTAAACTTTCTAAATTTTTAAAGAACAAGACTGATCTTTTCACTAAAGTGAGTATTTCATGATTTTGAATTATTTTAAATCTTTTCTCTTTTTTTGTACTCTGCTTTCAAATCAAACTTGTCTGCAAATACATAGATTTCTGATGTATGGATTAATTAATGTTTATGATTGTGATTAAAGTTTTATTTCCAAGTTGGTGAATATGAACCAAAGTCACCCAGAAAAGTAAAGATGGATATTTTTATTGATCTATTAGGTCAGTAGGGTAATATGCCGAGTATTTTCTATCCTTCTTGGTACAATGTCAGTCACTTGATGGGGACCCTCTTCTCCCCAAATAACATAAACTCATTAATATGTTACAAACAGCAAGATTTAATTCTTTACCTGACATAATAATAAAGAATAGTAGTTGTTGCGATGGAGGTTGTGACTCAAACTTATCATTTCTTCTTGATATACATCAGTATCGCTACTAATGGTTTTTGCTCAATGTTGTAAGCAACGGACTATTCCTTTCTGTACCGTATATGGATGATGGGAGTTGAAATTGAGGTACTCTCTGGTGAAGGTGGGCTTATGATACACATATGACCTGAATCTTTGTTCTGTGCATGTTACTAATACACCGAGGAAGGGTAATTTGTTACCTTGCTCTTTCTCCATTGTGAATTGTATAGATGGTAGGATTGAGTTCATGTGATCAAGTAATGTCTGAACATCTTCTTGATGAGGACAGAGAATGAATGTGATTTCTATATATAAAGCCACAATGACGGCTTTAGTGACGTAAATCCTAATGCCTTTTTTTTCGAAATATTCCATGTATATGTTTACCAATACTGGTGACTATGGCAAACCTATTGGAATATGAGCATAGGTAAAAACTCATACATAATAGTAATAATCCTAGTCAAGTAAGAACATTAGGTTCATAAGTCACAAAAATTCACTCTAAACTGTCCAGCAGGACACATAGCATAATGGTTATAGGCACTGGTTCCCGAAGGAGACAATCATCTGGAGGTTGCAGGATCAATCCTGACTACAGGTGAGTAACAATATAGAAATACTTAACACTTGTACCTGGTTATGATTAGTGGTATCAGAACAGGCGACCTCTGTGGATTTCATAGCAACTTGCACTAAGTGGTATGGAACAGATATACCGTTGCTTAAATTTGGTGATCTAGTGGGAACCATTACTTTAAGCAAGACTTTGCCAAAAGTCAGTTAACCAAATTTTGAGGAAGAAACTTTATTCTATTTTTTATTTAGGAGAAGGTTTGGTATTTAAAATTCTCAAGAAGAATTTCACGTATCAAACCTTATCCAAAATTCTCATTCTCTTAGCAATCAATCTAGAAAATTAATAACACTTATATTTATCTACTTAACATTGATTGGCTCTTAAAGAATCAGTTGTGCAGTTAACAGATGTTTATTTAAGACTTTTTGACACCACTTCATAAATCTTAATAACTTTGAGCATAATTCCTTCACAGCACATCAAGTATTTGTAATTCCCTTCAACATAATGGTCAATCTTCTAATTTTAACATAAAAAGTTTCATAAGGACTATAATATCTCTCTTTTGTTTTTATCTTAATCATAATTTTCTTTTTTCCGATTTTCTTTTTGGTACCATTCCACGTTTGGAAGGATTTAGTGATATATGTTGCATAGACATAATTTAAGTAAGAAATAAAAAAAACAACCTTAAATATTCGTAGAGAAAACTCTTCAATCAAATTAATGACTAAAAAATTGTTGCTGCTTTGAAGAAATTTCCTCTAAAATAAAATTTACAAAAGGTTATGCCAAAAGTGCTTGTCATCATTTGTGCTCACTAAAAGTACTTGACCTTTTAGTGAACTTGAGACCTTTTGAGAATTCTTTTTTGGCAACTCAGCTGATTATTTAAAGTGAGGGTCTCATAAGACAAAAATGAGACTTGGCAATGAGTTTCATTTAGACTTTTGTAAAAGATTTACAATAACTTGGTATCATGAAATATTTGCAATGACTTGGTATCATGAAATGGTTTGATGTTGCATTTTAAGTGAAATTGGCTGGTGCTGTCTTCTTGATAGATCCAAGGTAAACAGCTTTTCAAAGTCAGAAGTTTTTTCTTGGTTAAATATTTTAGAAGGAAACAAAGAATGATAAATTACTTTCATGAAGAATTGCTTGACACTTACTTTATTTGAAAGGAAACTTGCAGTTGAAATAGGTAGCAATACTTATGTATATATGTGCACACACACACACACACACACACACACACACACATATATATATATATATATATATATATATATATATATATATATGTATTAGTAAAGATAGGGAAGATCATTGGACCATGTACACTTGGTCCAATGATTACATAGACAAGAAACTGACAGTCACTAAGCAACATTGACTTTTTGTCTATGCTATTCTACCGTAAATATATATGCTCTATCACTAATATTGAGTACGCTTTATATATAAATTTAGCAAAATATATTATCAACATTATGAACATAAATATATATATATATATATATATATATATAGAATTAACTTAAATCGCTAGTCGAAAATCTTCTACTAAAGTTTCACCTTAACGGATCGTCAGGAAGTTTAATGTTGAGCACTTTAGTAATTATAGCATTGCAGTATTCGCGGAGGGTTTTTTGGTTTTCTTTTGGCCACTGACTTAGTACCCCTTGATTTTTTTCAAGGAGTAGAACGAGGTTGGTCTTTTCTTTCTTTTTTACCCAAAAAACTTTTTCTTTTTCCTCTGGACCGTGACTCGAGACATTTTTTTCTCTTGTTCCTGGGCAGGGGTTTTTTGTTTTTTTCTGATACCGTGATTACTGGTAGATATTTGATTAGTAAATATATATATATATATATATATATATATATAAGGTATCAACAGATGAATAAGTTCATTATGATAGACTAATTGTTTTATAATGAAGAATAAAAAAGACAAAAAAGAGGCTAAACAAAGTGTTGAGAAAGATATTTCTAGAAAATTAACCTTATATATATATATACATATATATATAAAGATAAATGAGGATGACAGTCATATCTTGAAATAGGGCAGTGTTTTATACCCCCAAAATTACAACTCAACAACCCACATAAAAAACTAAATCAACTTGTGAAAAAACATACAAGATAATTAAGATGATATAGTGGCAAGACATCAGTACATTGTTTGACGATTGTAACATAGTTTTATGATCCTTATGCCATTCACTGGCTCTACATAGCAACATCCCAGTAACAAGCATTGCAAGATAACTAATGGCAATGCTAATTGCAGGTTTATTTCAGAGTACCTTTTCTTTGACTTTTTCAATCAAAAGATAGCTTCAAGTTTACAGAGGTTTGATGCTGATTGTTTCTTTAATAGTTTTGATTCTAAAGTTAACTTCTCAAAGGGTTGCCTTCATCCTGGCTTTGTTATTAGACTGGATTCCTTTCTAGCTCATGAACAGGATCCTCCTCTCAGCCGCACCAAGTTTCAAGGGAAAGCTGAGTCCTACATTTGTAATCAGCTTAGCAGCAGGATTTGCCTGAAGGAGGTCAATGTTGACAGCTAGCATATATATATATATATATATATATATATATATATATATGTGTGTGTGTGTGTGTGTGTGTGTGTGTGTGTGTGTGTGTATAAATGCAACCATCTTTTTGCAAACTTTTATCTGAATTATTTTAAATCTAAAACCTATTGATAAAAACTATAGATTATACCCAATACATCAAAGCTTTCTAAAATGTTTTTGGATGAGTAAAGCTAAATACAAATTTGGCCTTTGAGAAAGACAGCCATCCTATCACTTACATTTTCAGTCCCATTAGATTTATCAAGCAAATGCAATATTGTCAGTTTCTTGTGAAGTAGAAACTGAGGAAATGCACATTAAATTCATCACCTTTATGTTGGAAAGATTTATATTTGAAATACATTTTGCCTTTGAAACATTCCTCAGATAACACAGAAGAACAGATACTGGATAAATCAATGGCAGAATCACCTGTTAAAGATTGTTGAATCTGAGTACAGCCTTACCCTATTACTAATATTATTGCATAAAGTTTGCATACATCTAAATTATACTGTATTATCCAGGGTATTTTATTATATATATATAGATATATATATATTATATTACACTGCCTGCACAAATTTTCCTGACTCTCTCTTGCCATTGGTTCCTTTCATCCATCGCTTCCAGGAGGTCTTCTAGACTACATCCTGAGTTTGTATAGAGCTGTTGTAAGTTCTTGTTGGTTGCCCTTCACCTGCATGGGCATGTGAAGGGGTCCATAGGAGAATGTCACTTATGATTGTTGTATACTATAATACAACTGCACGTATACATATACACAGGAACATAATCAACTGATAATGATGACTTCAATAACGAATGAAAACACTTCTTTATAAAAATATATCTCTCGCACTTTATTCTCAAAAGGGTGATGTTTGTTGTGTGGGAGAGATGAGCTGGAGAGAGGGACAGACTGCTTTATTGACCCAAGTTCTTCTGACCATAGCAGTACTTCTTCCTCATCTTGGCTGGGTTGCTCAACCGTGGGTCACTGAGGGCCGCAAAGCCCTCAGTCTGCAAGCTGGTTCTCACTTCGGCATCTTGTCTCCAACTGACTCGATCTACTCGGGCACATGGTTATATTATTTTCTAATGCCTACCTACTTCCGCTGTTCTTCCTCTAATTTACACAGGTGCATCTCTTGATTGACGGCTTGGTCGAGAGTCAATATATAACATGATTTCGCCCTTGCTTCTCCAACAGTGTCCCACATGTCTTGTTCATCCTATTTGGGGTAGGTGGCCATACTGCTGCTCTTTTGTGGGGTGTTGCTTCCAGGATTTGTTTAATATAGCTTGTAGCATTATTGTGCAGATCCCACCAAGCTTTGCATTTTATTTTATCAGATAGGTCAGACTTCCATATGATTGATAACCTATTGATAACAATCCATGCCTTTTTTAGATGCATATTGATGACATTTATAGTTGATGAGATGCTGCTACCTAGGTACATGAACTTGTCCACTAATTTCACAGAACCATCATTTAGAGTGAAGGTGTCTCCTTTTTCATTAAAATACGTGTACTCTGTTTTGTCTAAATTCTCATGGAGGCCAATGCCTCTTACTGCCAATTCCAGACATTATGGTATGGGATTTGGATTGTGTAAGTGTATTTGCAAGAAGCACTATGTCATCTGCATAGTTTTGTAGGGTATCGTCGACTTCTTATATTCTTTTTACTTTGATTCAAACTATATATATATATATATATATATATTACTCTGTCTATATGTGCATGTATAAGTATATGTAGATAAATATATATTGTAGTTACATATTGTAGTTATTTTCTATGCCTTTCCAGGCTTTCAATCTGTCACAGCTGAGGATGTATGCTGTTTAGTAATTGATCAAAATCTTTGATTTTACAACTCTCGTTTATGTACTTTTAATTTTCATTGGTCTTTTACGAGACTATGCGTATGACCATTCTATTGATTATAAGATGATTTCTATGATCATTGAATATTTTAAACAAGGGTTCATCAGATGACATCATGTTTGAACAGACAGCTGGTCAATGCTTACTTGAATGTATAGAAATCACAGATCAGAGTTTCATGACAATGAATTGCTAAAGCTGTAAGACTGTTCACCAATGACAGATGCATTTGAATATTGCACCTCTTAAGCTAAAAGAGGGTGTCCTCGTGGTGTAATGGTTAAAGCGATGAACTGCGGAATCATAGTACGCGAGTTCGTACTCCAGTCGCGCTATTACGTTCACTTTCGGGCAAACTTGGGAAAGGTATGAACCCCCTTATTCTCCCTCCAGCTATGGGTAAATAGTAGGACGGACTAGGTTCTTCAGCCTTGGTGAGGCAACTAGTCTAGGAGAAGGAAAACTCTGAATTCAAACCTGTTAAACTCCGCTTAAAAACTGACCTTGTGTCATATCCTGCCCGAGCGGAGGGGTTGGTAAATAGTACCTCTTAAGCTAAAAGAGATTTTTTCAAGTGCAGTATGCTTGTTTTTCATTTGAATGGCTTCTTGTATTTGGAGTCTTTTTTTTACAGTGCTGTATAGGATTTTCAGTTATCAACAAGATTTTTAAAGATATTTGTGGGGGTGTAATATGTGGTTATGTAGAGGTGTTTATGGATGTTTATATACTTAGTGCAAGCATTGAATAAATGGCAAGTTAGTCTGATGTTAATTATATATCCAATGTATGAATTAAGTGTTGTTTATCATCATGATAGTGGAAGATGTAATCGTCCAATGGGCCAAAAAATTGGTACACAACATAATTTCAACATAACAATGTTTTTAAGGTGCTCTCTTATTAGCAATGATAAAGTAAACTGTTTTAAATTTTTTATAATACATGCTGAATTGAAGATGTTTATTCCTGTAAGTGATATACATCCTGTCTATGATTCATCATATACTACACCACTTTATCCATACACTGGATCCTAATTCTCAGTTTAGGAGTTGCATACCAAAATGAATCTGACATAGGAGGTTAGTTGTACAGCTTTAGTGATTCATAGTCACATGATCTTGATCAGTGTTTTCTACACATTCAAACCAGCTACATGCAATGAATGCTCTTATTTAAAATAATCATTGATCATTGAAACCACCCAATAATTTATGGTTTGGCCAAACCCACACACTCAATAATTACCTGGATAGGTTGAAAGTAAATGTATTTGGATGACAACATCGGAGATTATAATCCATTATTGAACAGCCTACATTCTAAGTTGCTACATCTCAATAGCAAACACAAAAAGGCTTATCAAAAAATCACCTCAAAATCTTTGTTATCTTTAATTAAAGTTGCCTGCTACAAAGTTTACTGCATAAATACACATTATGTAAATATATATATATATATATATATATATATATATATATATATATATATATATATATATATAAACATATGTATGTTTATGTATGTATGTAAGTATAAATGAATATATATTTCTATATATGTATATATATTTGTGCATTTGCATATATATATGTATACAGATATGCATAAATATACATATATACATATACATGTATATATATATATATATATATACATATATGCTCACACACACATAGACACACATACATATATATATACATATATATATATATATATATAAAAAGTAATCCATTCTTAGATATGTTTTATATCATGTTCTTAATGATGGATTAACTTTTTAGTAATATATATATAAGAATTAATTTTTATTTATTGCGGACTTTTTTCTCATCTTGGTAGTTTTTGTGTTGTTTCTTCTTTCACTACGTTTCGGCCAAATTTCACCTCTGGCTTTCTTCAGGTGATTTACCGTGACCTCGGATAGGAATGCTGAGTCTTGTAACCGTATCCCCACTAATTACTGCCTTCCATAGTTGTTGTCTATCGCACCATGCTTTTGACCAAGTAAACTTCTGGCCGGCTTGGGTAGGATTTGAAACTGCTATCTTCTGACAATGCTCACCAGGAACCGTAGAGACTCAACGCCTCTATCCACTGCGCCACAGGCCCTGAAGGGTGATCAAGGATGAATTTTTTGGTCTTATAAATCCTTATCTAGTCTTCCAGAGTCGGGTCCGTACCAAATTTTGGGCCGAAACGTAGTGAAAGAAGAAACAACACAAAAACTACCAAGATGAAAAAAAAGTCTGCAATAAATAAAAATTAATTCTCAGATTAAGAAGCCTCATCTCAAAATGATTCCAATCAAAGATAAGTACAATATATATATATATATATATATATATATATATATATATGTATATATATAATATAAGAAATGAAAAACAAAATATTCAAGAGATGTATTTGTTATACAAAATTTACCAATGTTTCAGAGTATGATACTCTCTTCAGGGCTGTGTATAATTGTTGTATAATGCTTCATTTAAAGAGACAATTTTCAAACAAAAAAACTTTTTGAGCACATAAAAGTGATGTCAGTCTGTTTTGAAATGGAACACAATTAACATTAAAGAGACCAAAAAAAATTATCACTTTCCACTTTTTCATTTGCATATTATTTTTTCAGAGGAAACATAAACAAAAATTATTCTGCACAGATGATGGTCACATAGACTGAAATGTTCACAAATTTCATATAAAGAATAAATTCTTTGAATAATTTGTTTATATATATATATATATATATATATATATAATGAGACTGACTGAGACTGGCTGAGAGAGAGAGACAGACAGAAAGATGTGTTTGTATAGACAATTAAAGACAAATTAAATGTTTTTGTTAAGATGGTCATTTTAAAACTAATCAAAGAAAAAATATTGTTTGTTGTGCAACTGGTCGACAGAATAGTATAAAAACTTATCAGTCTGAGAAACATTTATTATAGTTACATAACTGGATCTGTGGAATGAAAATGATGTGTATTTATCTAAATATTTGTACTATGCTGGGAATAATCAAAAATTGTGAAGTAATTGGTCCTAGTCCAGTTTTGACATTCCAGCAGAAAATTGTGTTACACAGTCATTAGTTGAAATTGACATTGATGTTTTCCTTGTATAAGGTTGGACAAAGATCATTAATGAAATATACACTGGGCAAAGTGTATTTCCAACAACAATAATTATGTGGAACTATAGATATTGGCAGTGTAAAATAAATGATTTTTGTTATTAGGCTTCAAAATTATTGATTGAATCAGGATATTATTTGACATGTTCAGTTGAAAAATTCTTAAATACTTTCATTTTATTTCAAATTTTAATTCTAAACTTATATGTACCTTTTTTTTCTTCTGTATTTTTATGACTCTGGGTGATAACATAATTGGTGCGTGTGTTTAGGGTGAATGAGTATGTGTATGTGTGCTACATACAAAAAATGTTATCATCCCTTCAGTTTTATTAGATTGAATATTTCATTTAAAGATTTTTGAACCTATAGGAACTTGAGAGTCGGAATAAATAAATGAAAAAGATTGACAAATCTGTTAAATCATGAACTTATTCAATATTGTGTAAAAAAGAGTGAATTCTCTAGAGTAAAAAAGATAAAGTAAAAAAAAAAGAAAAAAACTTTTAAAAGGATTTTTATCTGGGTAATTTGGTTTTCATTTAAGGAAAAATGTGAAGAAAAATAACAAGTCTGGGCAAACAATTTTATGAAGTACTATACTGTTTGGTGTTGACAACTGCAAACTTGTAATCTTGGTAATATTCTTTAGTTATTTAATACTAATTTAGTTATAAGATTGTTATGATAGATATAATATTTCATATTCATATCAACTCAGAAAAATGTACATTATATGAACATATCTATCTATCTATCTATCTTGTTATAAAAGAAAATCTTACTTGTTTCTTCCTTTTATTTCTATAACCTATTTATCTTTCTGAATAAAAAATAAAAGCTTATTTAAATCATTAAGGGTAAATCCTTTTGTCAATGGAAATGTTCTATGACTAATAATGTTCTTCATGACAAAAGTTTAAAACTTCACCAATACATTGACTTTGCCTGTGGTTAGATTTTTCATCTTTCAATTAAAAAAATTTTACCCTTTAAATTTTCCCTTCACTTTAACTTTCATTCTACTTGATTTAATATGTTTATTTTTGCATTCTTTTATTTTATGAAATGTCGTTTAATTATGCGAGATTTTAGAAGTAATTTCCATCGTTTCTCTTTTGACATGAATACAAATAGATAATATAATATTAACAAAATCACTGAGTTTTATTCTTTGTTGATCATACTTTGCTTGTCAACAAAATGTTTGACAAATTACTCTTTAAATATAACTTAAGTATTTTCTCACTAAATTATAATTATAAACTTTGCTTACAAATGAAGGAAATGGCTGGAAAAAATTATCTTTTTATTTGAACTATCAGTTGTAAATTTTTAAGTATTCAAGCTACGTAACAGCTCAAAAATCTCTCTCTCTCTCTCTCTCTCTTTCTTTGTTTGTAAATGTATATATATATGTATATATATGAGAGTAATTCAGTGGATAAGGTGAATATTGCCTGGGGGTTTATCTGTAGAAATCATTATTTACAGTGTCACCTTTTTTTCCCCCAAGAAATTAACAGTGATGAGTCGTTTTATGTCCCAGACAATTGTCTGCATAATTTTCTTTACATTGCCCAAAAAATTCTTCAGTATATTTTCACTTTTCAGAGATTGTCTTTTTGACTCAACTTTGTTGTGGCAAAGCCATGTTTAGTCAATTTGTGAACATTTTGTTGACTAAAATATTCTTTTTTAGATGCATCACCCATTCTTCTCAAAATTTCACATGGTTTGTAATTGTCAACCAGCAAAAATTTCATGGCAGACCTCTGTTTAAGCGAGGAGCACTATTAGAATTGCTGCCATTTTGAATATTATGAAAAAAAATTCTGAAAATAATTAATTTTTCTTATTTTAAAAAATTCTTATTTATTGAATGATCCACAGACCCACAGGCACATATACACACACACATACACATGCACAAATATATATATATATATATATATATATATATATATATATATATATATATATATATATATATATATGTGTGTGTGTGTGTGTGTGTGTATAAATTGTTTATTTTTCTGTCTTTGTTGTTTTTTCTGTCTCTGTTGTGGACCGACTGTTGTTGAGAGTAACCTTTTTCAATAACTACAACACCAAGGTGTTGGGTTTGGTGCTACTCCAATTCCTGTATTGCTCCACTTACCCTTGATTCATATCTTTTAATACTGAGTTAATCAAAGAGGCATCAAGTACAAGTTTTGAGTTTTTAGTCTGACTCGACCTGGGATTGAACCCCAGTCTCCCAGGCCATTGGCAAACACACTAACCATTATCACAATGATTTATAGAACAGATTTAATGCAAACTTTTTCTTGCTTAGATCAATGGCAGTTATCTTTAGAAATGGGTTTTTAAGAATTAAGAATAATCATTAGGAAGCCATGTTGCTGCTGGGTATAACTGATTGAAATTTTCAAATTAAAAAAAGTTGACAAATCATTTGTCTAATCAAATAATTATTTCCCTCAATTTTAATTTTTATTAAGGTTCATGGATGATTCACCAAGATGTTGGTTTGGTTTAGTTTCTTTGTTTAAAGGCATATCAACCTTCATGGGTAATTAAATGCCAAAGGAATCCTTGTTGAACTATGGGGATACTATTTAACACATCGCTGGGGGATAAGGGGGTTCATACCTCTCCCTAGAGTATAAGTCGTTAAGATGAGGATATTAGATAATTGCACAATCATATTGCATAGGACTAACAATCTAGATCAAAGGCAAAAAATGTTTATATCAATAGACGATTTCTCACTTAGATAAAAATATTTTTTGACAAAACTGTGTGAAGTTTTTCATTGAACAATATTTACTTTATAGGATAGCATAAAAATACAATTGGTAAATCTCTTTTCTCTCACAAGGATTTATCTTTTACAGTAATAATTCAACGACAGCCTTGACATTATTTAACATTTGTCTTATAGTCTAACCATGTCTGCAGGAAAAGTCTTTATGTCTAACTCAGTGAAGATGGGTACTTCAACTAATATATATATGTAAAAACGAACCAACAGTATCTTCTTTATTTACTCTGTTTTTGAAGAAAGGTATTTCATGAAAAGTCAAAACAATTTTCAGGGCAATTGGTTTTTATTTCTAAACTTTTAAAACTGACTGCAATGAAATATTTCTAGTTCTTATCTTTAAAGGAAACAGTAACAACAATAACAAAAAAGAAAAGACTTGTTTGTTTTTTAATGTTTTTTTGCACAACTTAGATTGCCTTTCCACCTCTTTGTGGGTCTTCTGATAGGGTCACATATCAACTAACCCAAACTCAATCTCTGCTAGAAAGAAAAAAAATAAAATTTTATCTTAACTGTAAAGTACTAAATCAGTTTTAGTGGGTAAAAGTCAATGAATGTCTGGGTGGAGCAATTTTTGATGTTTACATTTAACCAGAAATTTTATTTTATTTAAAGCAAAGAATCTTTCATTATTTTGTTATATAAGATTTTTTTTTTAATTTGATGCTCTTTTTAACAACTTTTCAAAAATCATCTTATATTTGGTTTGACACCAGCACGTCCCAATATACCATATGTACTTATAAGGAAATTAAGTTTTTAAAACCAAATTTTAAAGCAAAGGAAAATTCAAATCATTCTATAGATGAGTAATAATTGTTTGAGTTATAAAATCTATGCCTAATGTTATACTCACCACCTCAGATATGAACTCTGTACAACAAGAAACTCCTGCATAATAATAATAATAATAATAATAATAATAATAATAATAATAATAATACTCTATTCAAACTTATCTGAATACTTGAGTTGAAATCTAAAAATATTTTGCTAAAATTTTCATTTTTCATTTTTGAAACAGATTTTAAAGGAAATAAGATAAACAGTTTTGATAACGTCATTTGATGATCAACTATCCTGCAAAATGAAGTTGAATTATAATTTATGTAAATAAATTTGAGATTTCTTGACCAAAGTTCAGAAATCAACCTCTAAATTACAAGTTATGGTTTGTGCTTTTATAAAATAATCTTTTCCTCTCGAAAATTTAAACTTCAAGGAGGCAGATTATGTAGAATGAGTTAAAGAAAAAATATTTTCTCCGAAAAAAGATGATTATACACGGAATGAAAGTGAGGCAACTGATATGCAAGTTGGTGTTTAATTGCACCAAACATTAAAGCTATTTTCTTTCATAAAAGAAAAGAGTAAATTACTGCTTCCTTCAGTGACATTGTGAATTTCATCAGAGTTCACCAAACAGTATATATAGTATATAAATAGCATATATACATATAGAGAGAGAGAGAGAGAAAGTGAGAGAGAGAGATGTGTATTATTGCTATCTAACACAAAACATCATCATCATCATCATATCGTGCTGGCAGCACGGATATCCCTGACCCTCTTTCGCCACTCCTCCCTATCGTTCATCGCCCTAGGTAGGTCTTCAGGACAACAACCTGTATCCTCACATAGCTGCTGAATGTACGTTCGTGCTGGTCGTCCTGCTTTTGCGCGGCCGTGTGTGGGGATCCATAAGAGTACATCTCTTATGAGTTCATCTCTGCTTCTCCAGCAATGTCCTGCATGTCTGGTTCGTCTAACTTGAATAGTTTTCGTGATAGGGGGCAGGTGGCCATACAGTTGGTGTCTTGTTGGGTGTTGCCGCCAGGACTTGTTGAGGATTGCACGCAGCATTCTTGTGTAATTGCCATCTAGTTTCTTCTCCAGCCGTTTTGTTAGCGTCCATGTAGTGCATCCATATAGCAGTATCGATGTGACCGCTGCCTGGAAGAAACTGCGTTTCATTTTATCGGTTAGGTCTGATTTCCATATAGTCGATAGCCTATTGATAGCTGTCCATGCTTTCGTTAACCTCGTTTCGATGTCCTTTTCGGTTGATTCGACGCTGCTTCCTAGGTACGTGAATTTGTCTACTAGTTTAAGAGGGGTTCCTTCTAGAGTGGAGATGTCCCCCGTTTGGTTATAGCACATATATTCCGTTTTATGTGCATTAACATGGAGGCCTATGCTTGCTGCTGTTCGTTCCAAACTATGCAGAAGTGTTTCGGCTTGGTCAGGTGTATTTGCCAGTATCGCTATGTCATCGGCGTAGTCGGCGTCGGTAATTGTTGTTGCGGGGTATCTTCTGCTTCTTTTCTTCGTCAGTTCGAAGCCATTCTCTTTGATTTTGTCAATCGATGTTCTAAGTACGTAGTCTAGACAAATGATAAAGAGATACGGAGCCAGCGTGTCTCCTTGTAGTACTCCTGCTACTATGTCGAAGTATTCTGTGTCTCCATCTGGTGATCGTACTTTTACTTTAGTGTTTCTATAGAGAATCGTTATTGCCGCTACGGTTTCTTTAGGTATGCCGTACGCTAGTAGGATTTGTTCCATCTTTCCTCTGTGAATGGAGTCGAAAGCCTTGGTAAAGTCGACAAATATTAATGTCGCTTGTAGGTTCTTTGCCCGTACACCTTCAAGGATTCTGCGGATGGTTAATATTTGTGAGGTCGTAGATCTATTTCTTCGGAAGCCATTTTGGTTTTTTCTAAGTATGTTGTCGATTTTGGGTTCTATTCTGTTTCGTAGTAGGGCATTGTAGATTTTGGCAGCTATGGATGTAAGTGTTATGCCTCGGTAGTTTTTGGCTAATCCGAGGTCCCCCTTTTTAGGGAAGGGGAGTATGCATCCCTTCGTCCATCTATCTATCGGATTTTGATTGTATACTGCGTTGCAGTGTCGGAGCAGTATGTCGTCGAATTGTCTGGTCTTCCATACTTCCGGGGGAATTTCGTCCAGTCCTGCAGCTTTTCTATTTTTAATTTTTCTGAGAACCGAGTCGAGTTCTTCTTGTGTGAACGGTCCAAGTTTAATGTCTAATTGTTTGCTAATTATTCTGGTGATTGGTTCAGGCGTTATTTTTGGTGGGTTTCCAAGTAAGTTTTCGAAGTGCTGTTTCCACAGTTTTATTCTTTCTTGTTGGTTTGCTGCTTTAAGTTTTGCTTTGGCCGTGTTCTTTCTTCTGCTCACTTCGTTTATTGTTTGCCAGGCAATTCTAGATTGTCTATCTTCCACCGAGTCTCTAATCTTATCTATCTGATTTTGAATGTATTCTGTCTGTTCCTTTATATATATGCCTGTTAATTGATATTGTGCCGTTTTTAGTTTTAAGGCATTTGTGTTTGTTGGGTTTTTTCGATAGTTTTTGGAGGCTGTTTTCACTAGTGCACGTTTTTCTCTCACCGCTAAAGTTTCCCATGGGACTCTATATTTAGTTTTAATTTTTGTTGGAATGTATTTTGCTGCTGCCTCGAGGTGTGCATTGACGAAATTTTCGTATTCGTCGTTTGGTGTACTTTTTTCCGTCTTTTCTTGTAGTGTTTCGAATCTGTTTCTTAATTCTAATACGTATTTATCTCTTACATCTTTGTTGTTTAATAGGGCCCAGTCATAGTGTTTGGTGGTCGCTGTTCGTTTGTCGTTTTTTCGTAGGCTTAACCGTATTTTCGCCGTGACTATTCGGTGATCGGTGGACACACCCTCAAAAGAGGAGTATGCCTCGCAATTCAATGCACTATTCTTCCATTTCTTGTTTATAAGGACGTAGTCTATCTGAGCTTTAGTATTGTTTGCGTACGTGTATGTCCATAGTTTGCCCTCTCTTTTTTGGTAGTTTGTATTGAGGCATGCTAATCTATTTTCTATCATGAAATCTGTTAGATGTTGCCCATTTCTATTTGACGTGTTGTGGAGGCTGTTTTTGTTGTTTCCGTTTTTCCCGATTTGTGCATTCATGTCTCCGCCAATGACTAACATGTTGTGTTTCGGGATGCTACGCACTAATGAGGATAACTCATCGTAGAAGGTGACTATTTCATTTTCTTCACTAACATTGGTGGGGCTGTAGCATGAGACGATTGTTGCTCTGGGGTTTCCGTTAAATGTAGCTACCATCATTCTAGGTTGTATTTTCTCTATGCTATTAAGCGTTTTTAGTGCTCTAGGTCCTATAAGCAATCCTACCCCTCCCACTGCGGCGTTGACAGAGTTTTTCCATGCGGATACAGTGGCGAGCGACCATCCATTGCTAGTTTCGTGATATTTGATATCTTCTGTGTGTGTGTATCTGTGTTCTTGTATGCATATTATGTCTATTTTATATTCTTCGGCCGATGCGATTAGCTCTGGGAGTTGTCCTATTCTATTTAAGGTTCTTACGTTAAATGTGGCTATTTGTAGTGTTTGCTTGCATTTTAGTAGTTTTGATTGTTTGAGCTCTGTAGCTGATTTTTCGAACACCGAGGCCAGGGCTCCAACCTCAGCAGGACGCGCCCCTTTTTTACCCGCGCGAAGAGCGATGCGGTTTGTGTAAGTGGTTTGAGTGTGGGTCATGGTTATCTTTCGATGGCTGTTTTATTCTCTTCTATAGAAGCCACTCTTATAGAGGAGCAGCAGTAGTTCCCCGATCGAACTGTCGATCCTGAGCGAAAAGTCTTCAGACTCACGTCCAGGACCCATTTGGGTATTGAGTTTGGTCGTCCATTTTTTTATTCAAATACCTTTACGTACATCATGCTGCTTCCCATGTGTACATTTAAAAAAAAAAAAAAAAAAAAAGAAAAGGGTGGGGGAATTTGTTTTAAGTTTTAACTTAGTTAAAGTCCAACATTAAGGTACTTTCTTAAGACTTTCACTAGTACTGACTTATACTTTTACGAATTTTTAAATTATTCGATAGAAGATATTCAAAAACATTCTGCCTTGTTCGCTGACATGTGGATAGGCTTAATATCAAATTGGCTTTATAGTAGAGTAAGCGTGCCTTTACATTTAAAACGCATAGTTTAAGCATTATTTCACAAACAAAATACAGCATAACATTTTGTAAAATTCAGCATTTTAAATTGGAATTAAAGACATACTGACCAATATTGACATTTCTTCCACTCGGCTCCTGAGTTCAAAAGCTCTTCTTCGTTTGGACTTTTATTTACTACTGATATTTTAGGTAGCTTTGGGGGTGGCGGTCTACTGGGGTGGAGGGGAGAATTCGTTTTTGTTGGGTTTTTTTTTTTTTTTTCTTTTTTTTCCTTTTTCCCTTTCTGAGGGGGGGGGGCTGTGGTAGCATTCTAGGCTTTTCTTCTAAACTACTGTTAGGGCTTTCTTTACGAATTTTTTAAATTATTCGATAGAAGATATTCAAAAACATTCTGCCTTGTTCGCTGACATGTGGATAGGCTTAATATCAAATTGGCTTTATAGTAGAGTAAGCGTGCCTTTACATTTAAAACGCATAGTTTAAGCATTATTTCACAAACAAAATACAGCATAACATTTTGTAAAATTCAGCATTTTAAATTGGAATTAAAGACATACTGACCAATATTGACATTTCTTCCACTCGGCTCCTGAGTTCAAAAGCTCTTCTTCGTTTGGACTTTTATTTACTACTGATATTTTAGGTAGCTTTGGGGGTGGCGGTCTACTGGGGTGGAGGGGAGAATTCGTTTTTGTTGGGTTTTTTTTTTTTTTTTCTTTTTTTTTTCCTTTTTCCCTTTCTGAGGGGGGGGGCTGTGGTAGCATTCTAGGCTTTTCTTCTAAACTACTGTTAGGGCTTTCTTTACGAATTTTTTAAATTATTCGATAGAAGATATTCAAAAACATTCTGCCTTGTTCGCTGACATGTGGATAGGCTTAATATCAAATTGGCTTTATAGTAGAGTAAGCGTGCCTTTACATTTAAAACGCATAGTTTAAGCATTATTTCACAAACAAAATACAGCATAACATTTTGTAAAATTCAGCATTTTAAATTGGAATTAAAGACATACTGACCAATATTGACATTTCTTCCACTCGGCTCCTGAGTTCAAAAGCTCTTCTTCGTTTGGACTTTTATTTACTACTGATATTTTAGGTAGCTTTGGGGGTGGCGGTCTACTGGGGTGGAGGGGAGAATTCGTTTTTGTTGGGTTTTTTTTTTTTTTTTTTCTTTTTTTTTTCCTTTTTCCCTTTCTGAGGGGGGGGGCTGTGGTAGCATTCTAGGCTTTTCTTCTAAACTACTGTTAGGGCTTTCTTTACGAATTTTTTAAATTATTCGATAGAAGATATTCAAAAACATTCTGCCTTGTTCGCTGACATGTGGATAGGCTTAATATCAAATTGGCTTTATAGTAGAGTAAGCGTGCCTTTACATTTAAAACGCATAGTTTAAGCATTATTTCACAAACAAAATACAGCATAACATTTTGTAAAATTCAGCATTTTAAATTGGAATTAAAGACATACTGACCAATATTGACATTTCTTCCACTCGGCTCCTGAGTTCAAAAGCTCTTCTTCGTTTGGACTTTTATTTACTACTGATATTTTAGGTAGCTTTGGGGGTGGCGGTCTACTGGGGTGGAGGGGAGAATTCGTTTTTGTTGGGTTTTTTTTTTTTTTTTTCTTTTTTTTCCTTTTTCCCTTTCTGAGGGGGGGGGCTGTGGTAGCATTCTAGGCTTTTCTTCTAAACTACTGTTAGGGCTTTCTTTACGAATTTTTTAAATTATTCGATAGAAGATATTCAAAAACATTCTGCCTTGTTCGCTGACATGTGGATAGGCTTAATATCAAATTGGCTTTATAGTAGAGTAAGCGTGCCTTTACATTTAAAACGCATATTGCATAATACTCCATTGTATATCACAATATAACATGTCTCATCACCATAATTTTTCCACCTCCCTCATTCTTACATTTTAGATCCACTTTATGTCTTCGTCTTTTATGTTTACTAATCAAAATTTTATTTTCTTTGTAATGCAATGAAGATTATAATTTGTTCCTTAGTTAAAATCATCATTCCACACACACACACACACACACACACACACACACACACACACACACACACACATCAAAAAAAGTTATTTGTTCAAACCTTTGTCTATTGTGACTTTGGCTACACATCACTACTCATATATCCACAAGATAACCCCAAATTTGAATCATCATACACACACATACTAGCAATCACTTATACAACCATACACAATAAATCACAAATATAATCTACACAAACATACACACACACACACACCCACAGACACACACACACTAGCAAACTTTGAACTGAAAACAAAACTCAAATCATTAATGGATAATGCGTCTTTGTGTGTTTGTGCATATGTGTGCATATGTATACGAATGTACATGAAAAGAGATTTAGTTTTACCAAGTCTGCAACTGTTTACACGTACAAAGCCTCCAAGATTATTGGAGTGCAATACCAAGTAATTCCTCTAAGTTAAAGAAGTACGGCTTTCTAAGGGTACTCATCTCCTCCTCAATTAACTTGCTACGGGATATATTGGTTATTTGCTATGAGTGACAAGAAATCATCTCAGATCTGATAGACTATTGAACACCCAAGATAGATTAGATTTACAAGAGTAAAAAGCTCTAATTGCACTATGATTTATCAAAAGTATTGAAAAAATGTTGACTGATGCCTTTGGTTAAGATTTTGTTAAGATAACTGCCTTCTGTTCGAACCAGAGTTTGAAATCAGTTTGGGGATTCGAAAGTAAAAGTCTGCTCCCCAGACTACTTCGATATTGTAGCAGGTGTGCTGCAAAGGGACTCATTAGCTCCATACCTCTTTATCATCTGCCTAGACTATGCACTTAGAACATCTATTAATATAATGAAAGATAACGGTTTCAAGCTGACAAAGGAAAGAAGCAGAAGATACCCAGCACAAACAATTACCGACACGGACTACGCCGATGACATAGCAATTCTGGCAAATACACACCTGCCCGAGCCGAAACCCTGCTACATAGTCTGGAATGTAGACAAGACAGAATACATGTGCTTTAATCAAAGAGATGTCATCTCCACACTAAATGGTAGTTCTCTGAAACTAGTAGACAAGTTCACCTACCTAGGAAGCAGTGTCTCATCAACCAAGACAGACATCAACACATGACAAGCAAAAGCACAGTTAGCAATTAATAGGCTATTATTCATATGGAAGTCAGACCTAACTGATAAAAGAAAACAGTTTTTTCCGAGCAGCGGTCATGTCGATACTGCAATATGGATGCACTATATGGATGCTAACTAAACGTGTGGAGAAAAAGCTTAACAGCAATTACACAAAAATGCTGTGAGCAATATCAAATTAGTCCTGGTGGCAGCACCCCACAAAACAGCAGCTGTATGGCCACTTACCACTCATCATGAAAATTATCAAAGTTAGATGAACCAGATATGTGGGACATATGATGGAGAAGTAAAGACAAACTCATAAGCAGCATACTCCTGTTGACCCCTTCACCTGGACAAGCAAAGTCAGGACGACCAGCAAAAACCTATATACATCAGCTCCGTGCCGATACAGGATATAGCCTTGAAGACCTCCCTGGAGCAATGGACGATAGAGGCTGGTGGAAAGAGAGGGTCAGGGAGATCCGTGCTGGTAGCATGACATGATGATGATGATGATTGTATAGTCAATTTGTCTCTTCATATCTCTTGTTGCTCCATCTTCCACTGAATGTTGGTCATCGTCATTTGGAAGAAGAAACACAAAGACATCTTCTTCTTGTGAATTATCATTCTTTTATTGCTTTCTTCATAACTGCAGACACGTCTTTTACATTACTGGATGTGCAAACCAAGAGTTAACCCTATGAAACTGATCGAAAATATGACTTCATAAACTTTAAAAGACTAGGAGTCTCAGTTACCTTGGCCCAACTGACAAGAAAGTTAATATTTAATTCTAATATCTGAATTCATTGTCACATGACTTTAAAATCCTTCAATGAGAGCAAAGCTCTCAATTGATCACAAATGAGAATCAAAAACTGTTGATCTCAGTGAGATATAACAATCTTGTTCAGAGCAAAGCAGTTTATTCATTCCAAATAATCTACACTTCATGCCAATTAAAAGATTCCAGCAATCTATCACTTAATTTCCGCTCAATTACACTTTCCTTTTTTTATCATGACTTACAAAACCTTTCAGTGCAGAAATGTTCACTCACAACCTAAATTCATTTGGATTTGAACAAACAACCATTTACTATCATGCATTGTATTTATACATACAAACATTCATTCAAAGGATTTTTAAAATTCAGTCATGCTCACTAATGAAGCCCAAATACAACTAATATTTTTATTGGCAACTTGTGACTAATAGAAGAACTTTTTGGCATTTTAATGGAAAACTTCTAAGAGTAGAATAAAAGCAAATCTTTTTCTTTCATATTGTATACCAAGTGAAATTATATATATATATATATATATATATATATATATATATACACACACACACACACACACATATATATATATATATATATATATATATATATATATATTTAATATTCAGGTATAACAGATTTCCAGTTTTTTTTATTTAAATAACAGAAAAAGAAAAGTTTCATTTAAAATGAACTAAGATTTAAACTTTTTGACTTGAAACCTTTGGAAATGATCATATTGGCTTCTTGCTTCTCTAACTTAAAGGTAATCATAAAAAAGTTCTAAACATAATTCAGAGATTGTCTTTATTGGGAATCCTTTTTCAGATGAGGCTTCTTAATCTAAGTATTAATTTTATTGTGGACTTTTGTCCTCATCTAGGTAGTTTTTGTTGTTTTCTCACTACGTTTCAGCCAAATTTCACCTCTGGCCATCTTCAGATAATTAACTGTAACCTCGAATAGGAATGCTGAGTCTTTTAACCGTATACCCAGTAATTACTGCCTTCCATAGTTGTTGTCTATCGCACCACGTTTTTGACCAAGTAATCCTCTGGCCGGATTGGGTAGGAATTGAAACCGCTATCTTCTGACAATTTTCACCTGGAACCACAGAGACTCAACAGCTCTATCTGCTGTGCCACGGGCCCCGAACGGCAATCAAAGTTGGATTTTTTGGGTCTTATAAATCCAATTATTTGTTCTTCTTATCTGGTCTTCCATAGTCTGGTCCGTACCGAATTTGTAATTGTCTTTATTCGGAATCCTTTTTGAGATGAGGCTTCTTAATCTAAGTATTAATTTCATTGCAGACTTTTGTCCTCATTTTGGTAGTTTTTGTTGTTTTTCTCACTACATTTCAGCCAAATTCCATGACATCAGATAGGAATGCTGAGTCTTGTAACCATATCCCCAGTAATTACTGCCTTCCATAGTTGTTGTCCATTGCATTGTCTATAATTCAGAGATATTCAATACTGACAGAATTTCATAGACTAGCAAGACATTGGATTTATATGGTGTTGACAACACTGATTATTCATTATTTCATTTTTCTCATCTTCTCTCATCTATTATCGCCCCTTTTTCCCCTTATCCCCTTATTTTTCATCTCTATTTCTTATATGTAGGGAATTTTGTTTCATATGCCATCACAAAATAGAAATTAATAGAATATCTATTTACTTGGGTGAATTTAAAGTTTTGCCCAATTTTATACATGCAAGTTTGCAGCATGTATATCATGTGACAATGCCATTCTGTGGTTTATACTATCATGTTAGTTGATGCACTGAAATGTGCATGGCTTCACTTCATGTCTGATTTAAAAGTCTGACAGATGAACAATAAAGTTTAATTTGGGAACTTATGATGCTTTATTAGTTTGAAGTGGATCATTTTGCCATAGAAACAACCAAAAACATTTGTTGTGTAAAAGGTGTAATTGATTACAGTACCAGAAACAGATTGTTCCAAAATTTGGCTCAGTTTGCAAGAACCTCAACAATCAAACAATATTGGATAAGTCTAAAATGGATTGCAACACTGCGCAGCAAACCATAAAGGCAAATTTAGTGAGTAGCGCATCGAGAGTATAAGGCAAGCTCAGCATCTTACAATCTAGTGTGGTTAAACACATTCTCAGCCAAAGCATCTGAAACCTCAAAATTATCCCTTGAATTACCTAAACTTTTTACTCACTCTCGGATATTATCAATAGATAGATTATTTATAGATTGCCAGTTTTCAATTTTTTTGAGTCACTATCTTTTTTTTTTAACTGACCACCAGATAATTTACAGTTGTATGCAGAAAATTAAAAGAAAAATTCCACCAGGCCCAGTTCAAAGAAAAGATAGAAATAAAAATGTTTGGTTCAGTAACTTTTCTGAAATTTATAAAAACTATTTTACCAAGTATTTTGAACTGAACTGAGTGGATTTTAACATATTTCAGCTGGTTTAATCCCCTGCGGGAAGAAAGTTTTTCTTAGTATTTTTTTCACATCTTTTAACTTTTGTTTTCTGCTTTCTGTGAGAAAAATCACAGTTCAACATTTTTATAGACCTTTACTCCAAATATATTTCATATATGCCATTTAAAGTTTATAAAAAACACCATTATATTTTTATTATTATTATACTGACTGTACTTACCCATATCATGTACAGTTTTTAAGATTGTTACTTATGTTCAGAATTTGGATGCTCTGAAGACTTTGGAGAAATAATATTGACCAAAACAAAAATATAAGCATTAATCTTATAAAACTACACTCACAAAAAATATTCTTCTCCACAAAATTTCTCAGAAAGTATTTTTAGGAGAATATTAATGATATTCATTGTATAAAATATATAATTTGTACATTGTTTTTTTAGATTTATCTATAACAGTAAACATTTGTTACAATACATTTATAATTAACTAAGACATGAAACTTCTAAAGAAAAAAAGTAACGGATTGATTGTCTTACTAAAATTATATCTATAGTTAATTAAACATGATTTATTATGTATATTATTAGCTCTTCAGCTGGAATTGTTGAATAATTACAGAGTGTTCATTAGTAATTTGGAAGAATCCAAACCAGCAAACAAAAACAGCTTTTAAATATTTTGACACTTTGTTTTAAAAACATAATTGAAAATTTGGTTCTAATGTTTTTTCTTGCTTTTGCCATAAAAGTAAAATAGTTGAAATTATCAACAAAAAAGAAAACAAATTTTTATTGATCAACACACAATTGAATTTTTTTAAAGTCTTTGTTTAATTTTACAACCGAATCTAACAAAAGTTAAAAATGCTTCAGATGAAAAAGATTTGATATAGTTTTTATTTTATTTTAATTTTATTTTAATTTTATTTTGATGCATGTATGCTAATTGCATTATGTAAATAGCTTTTAAGTTAGAAGAAAAATACCTCTACATTTATTCTACAAACTGTGTAAGTTTTTTTGTCCAAAATGCCAGAGAATTTATACTAAATTTTTGGGTTTTATATTGTTTCTTCATGTAAACAAATCTTTACATAAAAATATTTCTGGCTCTTAGATTCTTTTAAGGAGAAAATCACAATGGTAAATATGTAATAGAATAAATTTTGAAACTTTAAAGTTTATATAAGTTTTGCATTTTTCAGATAAAATGCTTTCTACCAAATTATATTTAAGTGAATATTACATAGAAGTTGATAGATAAATAAATCATCCCTTTCAAATATCTGTTAAATAAATTTTCACTTTTATCTTTTTAAATAACATCCATTGTTTGTGAATGTCAAGTGTCTGACTTTGTTAATATCCTTGCAAATCATATTTTAAGTTTCTCACAGTTTTTATGTCATAAAAAGTACCTTTGTTTTGTGGTGTCAAAAGTCAAATAATCTTTGTCAAATACAATGTAAAACCTTTTCAGAGAGGATTGAAAATTTCAAAAAACTTTGGCAGAATTTTGGCCAAAAAATGGTTAAAACTGAGAATTATGGCAGACAAAAATTTGGTGAAATTATATAAGATTATTATTTTTTTACTCTTTGGGAATTTTTCATTCTTGCTCTAACGAGTTGGTTTTTCCCTTGAGACTCAGTAACAGAAATTATCCTCAGATCTTCAGAACTCTTCTAAAAATCCACTTGATGCTGAGTTTTTTCTTCTTGTAAATTAAAACTAGGTTTGATTTTATGACCTGTACCTGGTGATCCGTTTCTATCTCAAAGTCCCAGAGAATCTCATGGGTTTCATTTTCTGGGACAGATTCTGGTTTTTGTCTATACTACTTGCCACCGTTATCGAATTTCAGTTGTCTACAAAATTCAATGGACTGCCTTTCCCACCCAATCATGCCTACTCTAGTATTCCTTTCATATTACTCTGTTGCATTCATTTATTATGTGATTAATCATTTGTAAAATAATTAGTGAATATCATTTATTTTAGTTTTTAAGTTTAAATTGTATGCTTGCTAAAATTTTGTCTTCGTAGTCACAAATTTTTGATTTCTAATGGTCAGAACTTGTATAGACCTTATTTTGTATTCGCATGTCAGCTCCTGTCAAAATAAAGCTGTGACAGGTTTGTTTTGAAATCAGCAGAAAGCAAAATATTAAAGATAAACATTTGGGTGAATGTCAGCTGATATTAGCTATGATGTGTCACAGGAAAGTTTTAGTGATTACATGTCATTAAAAGATTAGTTTGGAAGAATAATTAGAAGAAAATATATTAGATTTCTTAGACACAGAATCATTTGAAGTTGCAGTTGGAGGTGGTGAGTTGGAAAATTCAGGAGTTGAGATCGGCTGCAGCCGATGGTGTGTGTGCCCAGGTGGGGTTGGGTCAGTGAAGAAGAATGTTTAAGTCTTCAGTTGTCTGCTTCACCTAACTTAATAATTATATCTCTGTCTATCTTTTCATTTCCCACTCTTTGTTCTATCTCTCGATTGGTAGGGACTCTGTGGCTACTAAGAAAAAAAGTTAGTCGCTATAAACTTTTGTATCTTAAAAATCAGCAGTGTTGTTTTGTATTTGTGTTACAACTTACAACATGGTGTTTTAGCATGACATATTTCATCTCTGTCACCACCGAGTTTATTCTTGCGATTATCCTGTTTATTTTCAATTTATGATTTGATACAAACTATCATGCCATAATTTTGTGCTGCAGTTAAAAGAAATTCTGTTTCTCTTTTCAGCTTTTCACTTTAGTAGTCAAGTCTAAGTCAACTCATGTACAATCTCCTTTGTCCCTTGAAGTATCCATACATGTTTTTCTTCCTATTTTTCCCCAGATTGTTGCCAGTAATAGCAATAACAACAGGAGGAACAGGAAAAAAAAAAAACAATCAAAATTACTGGCAACTGTAATCAATCTTTTTTTTACTCTTTTTTCTGTATATTTTGAGTCCTGGAATTGTTGCATCTATATAATCCTCAATGTCGGAGCGTCCACTTCCTTTTATTTTTATAACATCAAATATGTCTACATCATCTCGCAAATATAAAGCCTTTTATATCATCAATTTCTTTGTTCTATGGTCAATATTTTAAATTCTTCTCTTTTCCTGGTTAAGAAGTGTCTAAAATGTTTTATGAGGAAAATTACCCTGTTATTTCTTCAGTTTTTTATCATGTTTATTCCGAACTGTTTTTTTTATTTCTAATGTTATGATAACAGGTACAAGCATTGAGATTTTGACAATCCTAGAGTATTAATTTTAACTAGATCTTAAAACTACAAAAGTTGCCCGCGGAATTAAGGAAATGTAAGGAAATGAATGTATTGTCGAAAATTGCTTTTAATTTTTAAGGTGAGTGATCACTTAGAATAAATAAATGAACTGCACAAGCCTCATTGATTAATTGTGATGGTTTAAAATGCTAAATAGAAGAAATTGAAGCACCAGCCATG
This sequence comes from Sepioteuthis lessoniana, assembly GCA_963585895.1. Lineage (NCBI taxonomy): Eukaryota > Metazoa > Mollusca > Cephalopoda > Myopsida > Loliginidae > Sepioteuthis > Sepioteuthis lessoniana. The sequence continues at coordinate 131,167,404 of OY757909.1, read as the reverse complement.
TGCTCAGATGGGAAGCATCACATAATCTTCAAAAATGAAAGTACTTTTGATACACCTGAATAATAAAATTTTAAAATAATTGAAAAATTGATTTTCAGGAAAAACAAAATAAAAAAAAATTAAAAAGTAAAAAATTAAAACTCAATAGAAAATCTAATCCATAAACTAGAAAATATTTTGTTTTAACTGAATTTTCCAGTTGAATCAGATATGATTATATGGTTTTGTTTCATCCAATAAAAAAGCTTGCAAAAAATAGAAGTAAAACAAATTAATGAGTGGGTTTGTAACAGATAGGAAAAGGCATATTGAAGAACTAGATCTTAACACCCAACAGACACAGGCAAATCTTTGTGGAAAATTATCTGTAACAACATTAAAATATAAAAAGGAGCAACTGGCCCAAAATAGTTTGAATTCATGTATCCAGCTTTTTTTTTTCTTTTTGGTGATAAAGACAAGAAATAAAAACATTTTGCTAAAAGTAATTTGAAAAATCTTCTCTTGACATCTGGTGGTATCATTCAAATCTAACTAAAGATAATTTCATAAAAATGAAGGGAACTGACTCACTATTTTAAAATTTGCTGAAATTCTCACTTTTATTTCTTTTTTCTTTTATATCAGGTTAAACAACGCTGATAGGGACTCAGTGTAAAGTAGTATCAAGCAAGATCATTCTGATGCTTATTACCACTACAGGAAGGTCTCTTATCACTAGGTTCCCAATTCTTTTGGCCTTATACCAGACAAAGTTGTTAGCCCCTGTTTACTTTCACATCAATTAATTAAACAAAAAAATCATCATTATTATTATCAGGATTCGGTTTAAACTTTTGAAATTCTATTAAAGAAAATTTCCTAACTTTCTAACTCTCTCTCTCTCTCTCACACTCACTCACTTTCTCTCTCTCTCTCTCTCTCTCTCTCTCTCTCTCTCTCTCTCTCTCATTTTCACTCTCTCTCTCAATTTACTATCATTTTCAGTGATATCTGCCATCAGAAATTTTGCACAGCAACCTTCTATATGAGTGTTTTTTTAAGTAAAACAGATAATCCTATTTTCTTTATCTCATAGGTTGTTTTTGTCTCTTGTGCTATAATGGTTGATTGGTTGAGTTTTATGGCATATCAACCTTTGTAGGTTATTTAATGCCAAATCAGTTTTTATGTAAATAATCAGTTCTATTTAAAACAATTCAGTTTAGCATGAGTACACTGTTTAATTGTCAAAAACATTTCTATTTCAAACAATTCAAGCAGTTGTATATAACAATTCAGTTTAGTGTAAATATAGTTTCAATGTCAAAGACCTTTCTATTTCAAATAATTCACTTTAGCATTAGCACGTAGTTTAAATGTAAATACAGTATAATTGTCGAAAACATTTCTATTTCAAGCTATTCAGTTTAATCAAACAATTCAGTATAGCGTAAGTATGGCATTAGTTCTATTTAACCCATAGATAGGGCTCTATCAGGTGCTACCACTCCGGGCCAGAGTGAACCTGGGAGCAATGGCAATGAAGGGGAGCTCCATATTCTCCAAAGCCCCAGCATTACTGGGGCCTCACCATCAGATTATTTAGTGTCATATCCAGGACACTCATTGGGGGGTGGGGTTTACTCCTCTGCAGAGAAGCAGTCAGTGTATTCTGCAGCCCCAGCCAACTGGGCAACTTGTGCTATAATGATGGCATACTCTAAGTCCAACAAACACTTTGCGAGGTACTAATTTCTGCACATAGTGGATCACCTAAAGAAAATTAAATTCCTATAAAAGGCAAATTTTATTGGTTACAACAAGTGCTTATGATTTGGGTCAGTTGTACTTTCATTGAAACACAGGAATGTTTCATGCCAGTTGATCAAATTTCCTGTTATTCTAATCAATGAAGAAATCAAGTGGAATAACTGAACATAAAGTCAAGTGTTTTATATAACCATGACCACAATATTATATGCTAACACTATTTATGATACTCACACACACACACACACACACACACACACACATATATAGGCATGTGTGTGTGTGTGTGTGTGTGTGTGTTTGCAGTACTTGTCATAAGTAGTTGAACAAATTCTTAGACAATTGTAAACAATAAAAAAGGTATTTTACTTGTTCAAATTCTTATGATTATTACTTTCTGTAGGGAAGTGGTGATAAATGCCATAGAAAGCAATTTGCATGAGTATTTAATAAAATCTGTTTTTATTGCATAATATTTAGAGCAGAAGAAGATTCAGATTAACTTATTATAATTCGAGACAATCCTTCCAAATAACAATGTGCATTTGCCTTTTCGATCTCTTTGATTATACAACAAGATTTTACAAGCACCCAAAAACATTTTTATCATTTCATGATTTCATCTTATGAAAAAATATATTTCAGAAATTTAGTATTCAGAATCTGAAAACATGAATAAATGCAGTGTTATATTGATTGTAATAAAATTTGTTTCTTCTTTTATGATATTCCTGTTTTGAATTCTTAAAATCAGATGATTAGAATCAAATTCTTGAAGTGCGACATTAAGTCTCCTCTTTGAGATGAATGTGATGTTTTTGAGATAAATAAATAATTATAATAGATATATTCAAAACAACCTGGGAACGTATTTTATAAAGATCAGTTTTACCAAAATTTTCGAGTTATGAGAGATTTTTATAAAAGAAACATAAATCCAAATAAAAAGAGAAAAGATTAATTGTTATCAAGGAATTGTTTGTAAAACTAACCATAACATACGAAGATAAACAGCTGTGTGCAATCAACTTTTGACCAGACAATTTTCTGGATTAAAATCTCATCATTTATATGTTTCATACATGTGGACTAAGGCTTATTTCAGTTAATCAAAAGAAGATTGAGTTTCGATGGTCTAAACATTTATATTACTGAGAGAAGCAAGGTTTTATTGTAGAATTTATGAATATAGCTTTATCTATCATTATAGTCATGTAGAATCAAATGCAATTTTTTTAAAGATTGATACTCATTTACTTGAAATGGTTTTAGTTGTCTTTATTACAGTGTTTCAGCTGTTATAAACTACTGCCTTCTTCAGGTCTCTTTAATATTTGGTAATCTTTTTGTTGAAATTTAAACAAGAATCTATATTCAGTAAATGAGGATTGACTGTTCATATTCTGCAGTGAATTCTTAGAGATATCTCTTATTCGTTAATTACTGTGATTTCATTCTTGTCGTAATTTGTCTGTGTGATGTTGTTTCAGTTTATTCTACTGAATCCTCTACTTAACCCAGAGACTGAACTCATCATCACAAGTTTATAAAGCAATATGTATTTTTTTCATCCCTCTGCCAGGAGCTGGAGGTGACACAAAGAGAAATTTGAAATGAAGTACAGCAGGTTTAAATTCTGTTTTCCTTCTCCAAGATCAGTTGCCAAAGCAAGACAATAGAACACAGCCTGCCCTACTATTCACCCAGAATACCACATAATAACAGGTAGATTCATGACTTTCTCAAGAGCATTTGTGTAAAGTCAAATGCAAATAACCTTGTTCAGGATTTGAACTGTCCATTTCCTTTGATAATAACCATTATAAAGCTGTGTGTAAAGAAACTGATAATTAATCATCTCTGAATTTCAGATAAGTTTACTTTTAAAAATGGTCTCAGTTTTTAAATCTAAATAACTGACTTGTGTATAACTCAAATTTCAGGCTTGGTTCAACTATTGGTTGGGCTTGAAGCAACACATGGCTTTATATAAAAGGATATTTGTGAGTAAGAAGGTTTGGTTGCTTTTGTAAGAATTTTCTGTTTAGGCAACAAAAAAATGGTGAAGTGAGTATGAAGGGTACTGTAATTGCACAATTTTGAGATTTGCTAAAAACCTCTTGTTGAGTTGAGCAGAGTGCATAGTTGTTTTGTCATTGTGAATCTCTCTAACCTGTAGAAAACATGTCTAGCTGTTAATGATGTGATAAAGGACTTCCAAAAAATACTGTTTGGTAAAAGTTTCACCTTCACGATCATATATTGATGAATTACATCCTCTTTGTCAAAAAAAGATTATGACCATCACTTTAGTCTTGCTTTGAATATTGTTAGTCTTCTTTAAACTTGGAGATGCTGAAATCTTTCACACTGATGACAGACTCTTATTAGCAGGATAATAGCTATACATTCATGATTCATATTATGATAGTTTTCAAAAGACTGCATTGGCTTTTACACACTAAAACAAATCAGTCACTTAGTAGGTAATCAATCTTCTAGCTGCTTTCACCAAACAAAAACATTCTCAAAAGTTTTAGCATTTCTGCTGATGAAAGGACTCCCCAAATGCTCATAACTTTTAACAGATTTTCTCCATTTTTTAAATTGGTGATGACAGTCAGACATTGGAATAATATATTATGCTCAGCATTTCAAAAGATTCAGTTTCATCCATTTTTCAGCAAAACTTAATGCAGACAAATTTTTAGTATTTACTATCATAAAAAAATGCAACATGCTGAAAAATAAATTAAATAAAGATACATGTACAGCCAGTAAAATTATATTACTGAGTGATAATATTTAGATGTCTAGACTGCTGTCTAGATGATGTCTGAATAAGTCAGTGACAAACTGAAAGAAAATTATAAAGTCAATTTTGATACTTTTGAAGGTACCTTGTATAAGACATTAGATACATATTTGAAAGTACTTGGAGCAACTCACTGCTATACGATTTACCAATAATGTATCAGTTCCTAAAATATAAAAGTACAGACATACTATTATTGGCTGAAGAGTAAAAACTTACATTCATCAGCTGAGCAGTTGATGGCTGGGGAACTTACCAAGAGCAATGATTGATAAGCATGAATGGGATGAGAGAGTCAAGAGAATCTGTGCCTTCGACACACAGTGATGATGATGATGATGATGATTTAAAATAGAACAGATGTGCAAATATTTGTTGCATAATGTTTTTAATGTGAATGCAATAACTTTTTAGATTTTGGTAAACTAATTTGTACACTTATGTAATATAAAATGACAAAAAAAATTCCTCGGGTTTTTAAAATATTTTAAAAAACTTTTTAATATTCATATTCATTCTCAGGTATAGAAATATTCAAATTAGTAAAAATAGAAGTTTAGTGTATGTTCTAAAATCTATTTTTCTAAATTGCATGTTATATAATATATAAAGAATAATGCTGAACTATTAAACATTAAAAATTTCATATTTTACACATATATTAAGTATTTTAAGAATAATCTCAAATTACCCAAAAATCCAGAAATCCATGTCACTATTTGTCTAATTTTTAAGCTAGCTAGATAGATCATGTAATATATATATATATGTACACTACCAGTCAAAAAAATTTGGCCTCCTTCAAAAATTTTTATTTCCCATCCTAGAAGTGTTATTTTTAGTGAAACAAGTTAAGCATCACAATGTTTCTATTTATTATACTAAATACAAGTCTTTTTCAGGAACTTTCACCTTAGTATAACCAGATATCTTTAAAAAAAAACCACTTGAAGTGTTTTTTCTGCTTTAGTAGTGAGCATGATTAAAACATTTTCCAAAAGTTATGTTATACCCACTGCTTGAACTCAATTTAGATTATATTGCATTGAATTTCTGCTTGCTAGATTCTAAATATTTTACTTATGTAGAGGGCAATTTCATCAGAGTCCCTTGCACCAAACATCACTGTACAATTAAACCAATGTTGTAAAAAAATGTGTCAACATCCACTGTGAAAAAAGTCTGTGAAGCTGCCATATAAGGCAGAATTGCTGTCAAGAAACCACTGTTGAGGAAATAAAACAATATCAAAAGGCTCCAGAGGGCCAAGGTGTCCAAAGACTCGACAATAGAACAGTGGAATAAAGTCCTTTGAACTGATTCAAAGTTCAAAATTTCTGGGTTAAATAGGAGGGTCTATGTGTGGCAAAGTGTTGGTGAAAAAGCTGCAATCGCATCTATCACATCCAACCATTTTGTTGTTTTATGGTTTTATTTGTATTTATTGGGGCTCAGGAAAACTTTTATTTAGTATTGTAAATAAAACCATTGTGAGGTTTTACTTGTTTTATTAAAAATCACACTTTTAGGATGAGAAATAAAAATTTTACAGTTGGCCAAATATTTTTGACTGGTAGCATATATACATATATATATATATATATATATTTCAAAAGGTACCTAATGATATATCTAGCAAGCTTTTGACTAGTTGTGAGTATATATATATATATATATATATATGAGTATGGTTCAAAAAGTTCTAAACCTAATCCCAATTAGAGATTTGTTGTACACCTCTCAGCTGAGCCTCATTTGCACAGAAATTAAGACAGAAATCAGAATAAGATTTTCAAGTTTAATTAGAAGTGATAATGTGTTGGTATAATAAAAATATTCTGCTATGGTCCTTCTTTTTGGATGAAGCTTTGAATTTTTTGAATGACACTCAGATAAGCTGAAGTATGTATATCCACACACGTATAAAGGATGAGAGTAAACATGGGGTAATGATTTGCCAGTTTGTTTCACAGATTCTTACTACTGAATTCCAAGTTCAATATTCCATAAAAAAATGGTACCTCATATGGTGTAGTGGTTGAGAAGCCAGGCTAATAGAAACATACTTCTAGCTTTAGGTCACAATAAAGGTAAACTTTGTATATATATATATATATATATATATGTATGTGTGTGTGTGTGTGTGTGTGTATGTGTGTGTGTGTGTGTTAAGTTTGGACTATGTAGATACTGAGTCAAAGGTATTGGTACCGGCCAGTTTCTCATCACCTGGCACGATTGCCTCTGTGTCTACACAACTCAAACTTAAATCTACTTATGCATAATCTCCATCATTGAGAATTCTTTATTTATAAATATAGCAAATCATATAATTGTATTATTAATGTATTTATCAAACACTTTACTCAAATTTTGATGTGTGATATTTTGTCCGGCTTTATTTTATCTCAAACTTCTGCAGACAGAAGAAGTTCGAGATGAAATAAAGCCAAATAAAAATATCACACATCTAAATTTGAGTTGAGTGTTTGATTTACCCAACTTTCCTCATATATATATATATATATATATTGATAGAGCAAGAGAGAGAGAGAGAGAGAGATAAATGGGATATGGATTTAAAGAGATGTAAAGAGATCTTTGTGTCTGTACTTTTACGTGTGTGTGTGTGTGTGTGTGTATACTAACAGTTACACCCTTTTGTATACATCATGCAAGTAAATGTGAACATTTGTATGTTTATATATGTGAGTGCATGTGTGTGTGTATATATGTGAGTGCATGTGTGTGTGTGTGTGTGTGCATTTTTTGTCAGTCTACCTCCTGAGTCTCTTACAATTAAACTAATTTATGCCATCTGGAAGATTTTACTCATTCCAACAGGAAGTGAATTTCTCCTTTCTCAGATTCTAACATTTGTATACAGAAGGTAGACAAATCAGACGATTTTTTTCATGTTTTCTCTTTCTCATCCGTTGATGTGTGATCATCATTACACAGATGGAAATTTCTTGCTGACTCGTTTAATTAAGTCTTATTTCAAATTAAAAACCATTCCTTTCTAAAGTAAAGAAATAAAATGAAAAGGAAATAAAAACTGTCACTTTTTAATACAAGCTGTACCTTCATTATGAATGAGAAAACTGTTTTATTTTTGCCAACTCTTTCTGATACGTAATTATAGAGCTTCATGGGTAGGAATAGAAATTTATGTTTCGGATAAATAATTCAAAATATTTTTGCATGGGATAGTTTGTTCCTTGTTTTAAGGTTTGCAAAAAATCAATCCATCTCAGGCATTTGATAATAGGAAACTTAAGGGATCCTTCCTGCTGGAACCATGTAACTCAGTAAAGTCTGTCATTTATTACTTGGAGAGAAAATGAAAACCACAAAGTAACCTCAATGCACTGAGAGATTCCATGAAGGAAAGTTATGTGGTATGGTATCTTTCATTTTGAGCTGAGAATTGAGAAAATTATAAATCTTTTTACAGTCTTGGTTTGAAATTTTCTAATTAGCAAGTAGGATGGAGATATAAAAAATGCTTCTACTTCCCAGTTACATCCAAGTTTTAGCTGAAAAGTTTGTATGATTATGACATATCAACTGCCAATGGCTTTTTTGACCAGTGGGTTCCAAGCACTGAAATACTGATGGAAGAATTGTGTGGACTGCAAGGGTAACTATGTAGATAGATAAACCTCATTTCATTATATTTCATGACAGTACCTTGGTCAACCTATGAACATTTTAACCAACCTTCTTATAGATCATTTTTCTATCATTTGAAAGTGAGTACTTAATTGATTTTTACGGATCATTTGCCTCACTATTTGTTGTTTTCTATGTGTTTTGATTCCTGTACCCTACCAGCAGTATTTTCTTGTATTTATTCCAAGAAAACTGAACAAGATTATTTTTTGATTTATATTTTTCTCATATCTTCATTTGTCACTTTCCCGACTCTTCAGTTATTTATAATTTTGATATATCTTTTTATTGAACCAGTGTAACTGAGAATTTGTATGAAGACCGAACTTAAAACTTGCAAAGAACTTGATGAGCTTTTTACCAGTTCTTAGATAAAGCTGGAAAATGCAAATATCCTGTTGCATTTGAGGCATGGAGTAAGAGATACAGTTTGATGTCTGTAATAAAGACTAAGGAACCCAGGTATTTTTGGCAACTTACGCATAAAAAAAAAAAAACCTTGTGTTGTATTTTGCCTCTGTGGGTTGGCAGTAAAATAAATGAACTAGATTCTTTGTGTCTACAAGAATCTTTGATGCTGAGAATCTTTGATGCCAAGAAGAACTAGAATCATCATAGATGAAACTAAGGAAGTCTAAAGAACATGAATATAGAAATGCTAAGATGCAATAACAAGCAGGGAGATGCTCATTTAAAAACTGATGGAAAAGTTTTTTATTTTCTTTTGACCCAAAATGTTATAGTATAAATTTTGCTTCATATAAACAACTGATATGCAGTCATCATTGAAAAATTTCAGAATATTACAGCAAATTTTGATTTAGTTATTCATTAACTTTTCTGCTGTTGGCTCAGAAGAAAATATTTTTGATGAGAAATATTCTAGCTACATTCTGTGGCTGCAGAAATATGAAAATGCTGAAAAAATTTTTGAATATAAAGAAAAATTCTGATTACTTTTTGGGAAGCTCTTAATATATGATTCTTTTCCTTTCTTTCCAAATATTTAGTCATTTTGACAACTTATAAACATTCAACATGGCCAATATATAAGGTTAAAAATCCTTTTTCTACTTCATATCAAATCTCTATCTAACTCAATAAATGATATATTTTGTATCCACTGACCTCCACTGACCTCAAATGAACTCAGAAATCAACCTTGTACAGAGTCTGTTAAAACCAGAAGTCAAGTCTGTATCCCAGCAATGTGAGACTTTCCATATGGCAGTAAATCTTATATATACAAGACCACGCAAACACATTGCAGTACATATACAATACTGCTCATAGTTATGTGGATATACAGGCAATTTGATTCCAATCATTTGATTTTGACTGCTAAAATCCAGAACATTATACTAGATGAATAAAATATTGTTGCAGTTAATATGAAAACATGCATTTTATCATGTTTTGTGTGCTAACTTTACGAAAAATGTGTTTTTTATTGAATTAGATATTAAACTGAAAAAAGGTTACGAAAAAATGAATCAAAGTTTATTTTAACTAAAAAAATTTTCTTTCAAGAAAAGCATAATTCTTCTTATTCTTTGCAATAAATATACTTATAAACATATAGTCATATGCAATTGTAAAACTTGCAGTGGTTATGTCAAAAGTCCATAAAAAATGATGTTTGCTGAGGTGAAATAAAATACAGGTGCAACTTTAACAAGTGTCTGTTTGAATTAACTTTTGATCTTTGTTAAGGAATCTTTTTATAATTTCATCTTCAATTGCATCTTCCTCATCAATTACTGTTTTCTTGCTTTGTTCAACTGTATTGATCAATCAGGTTTTTGAGATCATTTGGTGATTAATCATTTTATTCTGTCCAGCTGATAAAAGAGATTACCTTGGCAGCTTTCAAATTTACTTTAGGAAAATACGGAGGAAAAATGAATTACATTTTGTCATTAAAATTTCTACAGAAATTTCAGTGAATTGTTAGTCTAGATATATGTTCAAAGAAAAGATTAGGAAAAATATTCACTGATTAGATAAGGGTATTGTAAATCAGGGTATTGTTAAAAGTAAATATTCTTAAAAAGCCTTTTTAATGTAATTATTTTTCATGAAATGAGAGTGAAAATTTTGAAGTAAAAGATTTATCAGATTTAACAGTCTTGTTTTTCCTACATTTCTTTTTAAGATATTTTAGATAATTGCCTTAAAGTGATAAGCCTTTTATGGACGACATAATTTTTAAATCTCATATCACTTATACAAAGGAAAACTGTGTGAAGAATCCAACTGATTTATCTTATTGCCTGATTTTCATTATTGTTTTCCTTTTTCTCATACGATCAACTATCACACTAAACCTTTCTTATACAAGCATCTGGAATATATAAATAGAGATTATATTTAAAAATTTTACATACAATATTAAATAGATATGTTGTTGTGAAAACTAGAGAACTGTTACCAACAAAACTTCTATTAGACGATGACTTTTAAGTCAAACTTATTTTTAAGGTCAAACCAAGAATATCACTGTAGAATCTCATGATTGCACCAGTCTTTGTAAATTTTTTGTCCAATCAAATTTCTGTTGTATTCATAAGTTTTCAGCCAATGTAAATGAGCCTTGTAATAACACATTTAATTTGATAAATAAAAGATTTGAATGAATTCATCAGATGGCATGAAATTTCAATGAAATTTATGCTCAATATCAATGGGCAAAAAGCTTAATAATGAATCAATTATTCAGGTAAGTTACAATAGAATTCAATGAAGAGATGACATTAAATTTGACTGGAAAGTTGAAACAACATTTAACATAGTTCAAGTTCAAATGATTATTTTTTAAAATGACAACTTCTACTAACAAATTCTCTGTACTTTAGGGATCTTCTGATTCTGGATCACTCCAATTAATTTATAATTTTATTATCTTGGCATGAAATTTACTCCATTATTGACACAGGCAACATATTTCATCAAAATGACTCATCACTGTTTTCTGATGTAACAATGTTATTCAACTCTCACATCATGCGAGCATAAGCTATTTATTTGTCTTTCTAAACAGGCATTAATCTTTTCTAGAATCATTTGAACTTTCTTATCAGTGAGTTTTTGGTTATATTTTATACACCTGTTGCTGCTAAAAACAACAGCTGTGCTGCGAGCGAATCCGTCATCACATGATGAATCTTGAGTCAAACATGATTTGGGGTCTAAAGAAGAGCACTCCAGTAATTTCTGATGATACCACCAGATGTTAGTTTTCTGTCACCTAGTCAAACTATGCACATATATAAATATATATATATATATATATATATATGTATATTATTCATCTCAATAATATTTTTCAAATATCTCTCTATATATAGGTACATACAGAGTTCGGTCACACACAAACACGCACATATATACAGAAGTATATATTGATATTTAGAATTAAAAAACAATATGCTGTTTTTTTCATTACAGTACTCAACACCAAGAGGTAAAGCCATGTATATGTTTTGGAATCTTAATGTCCAGTAAAAATGGCTGATAAAAACATTAAAATATGATTTCAATGACAAACACTTTCTTCATATTACTGTCAACTTCATGAATTGTACCCAATCATCAGATACTCTTTTAGTTTCTTATTTGAATGATATTAAGCTGACTAAAAGATTTAAATATATATATATATATATATGCATAAGATAGAATTGCAAAGACAATGCTGCTTGGTGACTGCCAGTTTTTGCCTATATGATCATCAGATTAATCCTTTTGTCTGATTATTAAATCAGCAAGAAACTATTCAAACTTTGATTTACCTAAACTCTATCATCAATCTTGAGCACTCTTTATTTATATATATCATTTTCATTAAGGTGTGCTGATAGGATAGATTCTCTTGACTTTCTTCTGACATCTGATTGGTCATTGGTCTTGGCAGGTCATTTATTTAGCCGAAAAAGAGCAGGTGAATGTAAGTTTTTCCTGTATGGCTAACACTAGTGTGTTTGTGTGTTCTTGTCATTTATGAGTTCATCCCTACTTTTATGCCGGTGCCCAACATTTTTTCATTCTTTTTGAGTTTTATTAAGTTTCATCATATTGATGTTTGTTGGGTTTCTTTTAATAAATTGGGATGTTTTTAGATGTTATCTTTTTTTCTCCTAACAGCTTTTGACGCCAGGGTAACTGTACATTTGACTTTTTACTTTGGCTGTAATGCCCTCAGCTGGTGCTTTAAAGTGAATAGTCACAACATTTTCATATTTATCATTTGGTGTAAGTCTTTCAGATGTCGCCTGAAGAGTTTCAAACTTGTTTCTTACTTTTATTGAACAAAAATAATTGCAAATATCACAATTGGCAAGTGAAGATCAGTCACATCAGACCGATTTATCTGCTTCTTATTTACGAATAGGTTCAGCAGAATTGATTCTGAGACAATTCTGTGATAGGAAAATACCTGGCAGTTCATGGTGCTATTTATCCACTTCTTGTTTGTAAATATATAATCTGCCTTGGAATAAAACCCTCCGATGTTTGAACCGTCTTATCTCCCAAGCCATGGGTTAAATAATTTCACTGCTCATCTGCTAGGATGGCTTTGGAATTAAATGATCTATAATGATTGATATGCCATTAAAACAAAGAAACTAAACCATAATCTAGTGGTGCTTTTCAGTTAATTGGTCAAAAGTTTTGCCTTCCTTTTCTGAAATTTTGTGTTTAGGCATGAAAGTCTTTTCTTGAGAGGAAACTCAGATGTTTTCCGTTTCGGTTTGGAGAATTGAGTTAATAGAATTTTTCCTTTTTGTCTTTGCCAATTCAAGATTTCATGTCTTCACGAATAATCAGAACATTGTGTTTAGAAATGTGTCCAACTAAATATGATAGAATGTGGTGATGTCTATTTCATCACTGACATAAGTGAGGCAGTACCATTAGATGATTCTTGTTCAGAGATTAACTTTAAACGTAACATAAATCATTCAATGTAACGCAAGGATCCTTCAATAAGTTTCCAGACTTTTTTTCGTATGGGCACTTTTATTGATAGTACACTCATGAAACTCTAGTTCCCTTTGAAGTAATCTCCTCCAGCTGCAATGCATCAGTTGTACCATTCCAACAACTTCTCAAAGGCCCCATGAAAGTCCTTTTGTGTGAGCGTGTCAATGACCTTCGTTACAGCCTCTTTCAACTCCTCAATTGTCTCATAACGACAGCCTCTGAGCTTTGGGAATAACCAAAAGTCACAGGGAGCAAGGTCTAGACTATAGGGAGGATGAGGAACTGTCTTGACGCCCCTCTTGGTCAAATAGTCTGTGACAAGGATGGAGTCGTAGACTGGTGCATTGTCCTGGTGGAAATGCCACTAACCCGATTTGAAGAGTGCTGGCCTCTTCCGACCAAATCTCTTGCTGAACTCCCTTAAAACCTCAACATAGTAACCCTAACCCTAACCCTTTGACCAATCAACTCTGGTGTATTGACTTCCTTACTCCTCCCACACCTCTCATCATCCCTTACAGACTCCCTGCCTTCCTTGAATCTCTTATACCACTCAAAAACTGATGCTCGATTCATGCAAGTTGCTCTAAAAGCAGTCTGAAGCATTCCATACGTTTCTGTGGCATTTTTTCCAAGTTTAAAACAGAATTTTATTGCATATTGTTCTACTCAAGTATCCTCACGTCCAGATTGCATTTTCAAAATTCACCAGCTGAGACAATCAGGCTTTAGTAGGGTGTATTCCAATTGCTGCTGTAGCTGTTCCTGTGAACCTGAAATCATAAAAATTGGTCAGTCATCTCATAAGATATATAGCAATAAGATATTGAATTTTCAAGAGTCTACAACAATTTTAAAAAAAGTCTGGAAACTTATTGAATACACCATGTAAATATAACAAACTTAAAAATTGATATATATATATATATGCATGTATATATATATATATATATATATGCATGTATAAATATGTATAGATAGATAGATAGACAGGTGTATGTATGTGTGTGTGTGTGTGTGTGTGTGTGTGTGTGCCTAACATCTCAACTTGTCAGGAATCTGCTATTGTAAAAGTTCTTGTTTTTGTTTAGTCGGACTATTTACCATAAAATACTGAAAGCCAGAAAAATTGCTACTTGAGTAAGCAGTTGGCTTGTTTAAATTAGAACTTGAAATTTGGGGTTTTGAAACCAAACATAAGCAGAAAAGCATCTTTTTCACAATTTTGAATGATTCTCTGTTGCCTATTGACATAACCTCAGCTTAATATTTTTGCCCTGACACCATCCCACCATGAATTGGATTGGTGGGTGAGATTTAAAATCACTTTCTTCCACCCCACTCTCATCCTGCTATACTCCCACACTGATTCCTTGCCAGAAACCAGAATTCAACTTTTGCCAACTGTTTCCACTCCAGTTTGAAGAATGCTTTTGAAAAAAAGTATTTCAAGTGTTTGTTAATGTTTTGCATTGTAACAACTAAAACTGTGAAAATTCCACAAGTGTAAACAACTAAGATTATCCATTATCCATGCCTCTGTTCTTCACACATATTTTGCCGGGACCATCTGATTCTGATTTTTTGAGGACTAATAAGTTAATAAACATCATCATGAGAATAATATTTATCACTTTCTGGTTGGCATTGCTTACACTAAAAATGTGAACACAACAGTATAATTTCTTTAAAGTTTTCATTTTTTAAAGGTCTTTTTTGAATGGGGAAATTTCATCTAGATATCCACTTTATATAATTAAAGAAAAAGACAAAGATTAGGTTTATCAAATCTGACAGCCACAAAATATTTAGTTTTACATTGTAAATCAACCTTTTGCTAAAAATGTAAAGAGTTTTAGCATTATTAAAAAGTGCTGCCATCTCAAGCCTCTGAAATTAATAGACAAGTTCATATACCTTAGTAGTAATATCTCTTCTACAGAAAGCAATGCTGGCCTGAGCCTGGATAAAGCATGAGCTGGTATTGGTAGTTTAATGATGATTTGGAAATCTGATAAAATAAAATGGGAATTCCTCCAAGCAATAGCTGTGCCTCTCAGACTTTAGTTAAACGTTAGGAGAAAAAGTTAAGTGGGAACTACACAAGAATGCTACATGGTGTCTTGAAAAAATCCTGGAAGCAGCACCTTATAAAATTGTGGCAGTAAGACATTTATATCCCATCTCACAAACTCTGTGACGAACAAGACATGCTGGGCACTGCAAGAGAAGTAAGGATGAGCACATTAGCAAGGTTCTTCGATGGACTCTGACTTATATACACACCAGAGTTGGCCAATCAGCCAAAACTTACATTCATCAGCACTGTGTGGACACTAGATGCTGTCTAGTGGACTTACCAAATGTGTTGGCCAATAGAGATTGATGGCAACATAGAGAATCAAGGGAATCCAAGCTTTTGACATGCCTTGATGATGATGATAATGATGATGTTGACAATGATTCAAATAGCTCAGCCTGCAATATAAAAAGTTGAAAGAGTTAAGAATAAGTTGTCATTTCTTACATAGCTGTCTTTTAAGAAATATGACTATGGTGGCCTTCAGCTTGGCAAGGTTTAGAAAAAAAAAAAAGATTTTTTTATGCTTGCTACTGGAGCAGGAAGCAATCATAGGATAAAGAAATGATCCAATGGCATTCAGCAAATCTATATAAGAATTAGAATAACAAATTGAAGTAAAAAGGAACACCAATTCCATTTCTGTGGCCAACTTGATGTAATCAACCAAAGTAAATATTTTGAGTTATTTAAGTCCTGATACCAAACTCAAGAAATAGATTCATGTTTCTACTTCAGACATTCTTATCGTAGAACTGCAGCCTTTTCTTGAAAATAAACTAGAATATTTAATTTTTTAAAAAGTTTAACTCTTTCAGCTGCTTTAAATTGAGTTGCTAAAGCATATAAAGTATCACTCAGTCTATTTTAAAAGTAAATCTAAGAGATATTAAAAATAGTGAAAATGTTGATATTTTAAGTTAGGTTATATTTTATTTTGGAATTGTGCAAACTTATTTGCTAGTTTTTTTTTAACTGGCTTTTATCAGTCTTGTATTTTATTGAATTCAGAGAATTTTTTTTACATCTTCCACAAAAACCAAGGAATTATGGAGTGAAGTGGCTTCAAATAATTCAAACATTTTACCCCCATACATAAATCTTTAAATAAACGACACAAAACCGGAATAAAAATGATTGCCTTATTTGATATCTATTGACTGTAAAATTAATCTCCAACTGAGGGGCTTTTGTTTCATTTCTCCAGGAATTACATCAGACATATCATATAAAGTGCGTTTTTGTTTTATTCTATTATAAGCAATAGTAAATGTTTTATTCTAGTTGTCTAATGCTGGAATTTTAATCAAAGTGTCATGCAAACATTAGCTGTCAGCTATTAAATAACAATATGCAACATAGCAAGCAAACATGGAGCTGAGATGGAAGAGGGAGATTCTTCTATTCATATTTTTCAGATCTGCCACCTTCACTGTATTTCAGTCTTTTTGGATGAAATTCACTCAATGCCAAAAAGGTAGCATTGAATATCATAGAAATCAATAGAAAATTCTTTCATGAGAGGTTATTGTTGCTATTACATGAATACATTTTTTTTGTTGCTAAACTTTGCAAATCTTTCATTAACATTCATATCTCAAATTCTCTTGACTTTTAGCTCATTATATTTTTTCAGCTGAGCAAGAACACCTTATACATATGTCTTCATAATTATGATATCTATCATTAGTGTTAATAGAATGAGCAACCCAAGTTATAATCCTGAACAATACTTTTTACGTATCACTTCATGCCAATACCCTTGAGAAAAGTATGAATCCAACTATCTGACCCCTGGCTAAGAGTAAATATTAGGGCAGACTTGTTTTTTTTTTAACCTTGGAATGGCAACTGCTATGGGAGAAAGAAGACTCTGAATTTAAACCAGCTTTATTTTGCTTAAAAATTGACTTTGTGTTACATCCTGTCAATGGTGCAAAGTTTGGGGAAATACATATATACATATCAATATTAGATCTGTTCAACCTGTTAAACATACACTGCAGGCCATTGGATATTTCCTTAACGCATTCGTCCAAAAAGACTTTGATCATAAGACATGAAATGTTTGTTATAATGACTAAACCAGTTAAGTTCTTCAAAGCACTTGTGATCATTAATTAAAAAAGATTTCTTTCAATCACATATCACAGAGCTAGTACTTACCTTCAACAACTAACAGTGATATTTCAATTGAACAAATACAGAAATAGCAACTCTGTTCATTGACATCAATACAATAATAAACATTGAAAATTGAATATTTTAATGAGTCACCATCAAATTTTAATAATAGATGAATATACAGTAGAAATGATCAAAATTCCTTTATTTAAAGTATAGCATCCTCAGAATTCTTGCTCAGAATTAAGAATTATTATCCAAAAATCTTATGTAACTAACTTCCAACCTTAATCACCCAACCAAACCAAGAGCCAAAAGTTGAGATCCATGTGAGTCATTATTAGTAAAGGAAAACCAAGATATTGTGAAAAAAGCTTCCTTACTTAATAAAAGAAACCCAACAAATATCAACATGTAGAAACTTAAGTCCAGAGCAAACTAACACATAGCAAAAAGAACAATTAAAATACATTCAAGGCGTTATCAATGAACTCAGAAATTTGGCTGAAGATAGACAATCATAATTGTCATGGCTGACAATAAATCAAGGGAGAGGAAGGAAGAGCACTTTAAGAGCAAAGCTAAAAGTCATCAGCCAAGAAGAAGGACTTCAGGAGTGGAAAGAACATTTCAAGAATCTGGTTGAAAACCCTCCTGAAATCACTGATAAATCTATTCAAAAATTATCTATATCCATCAAGACATCAAACTAGGACAGTTTACTGAGGATGAACTGGATGCTGTATTATAAAAATTACAGAAAAGCTACTGGCCTTGAGGAAATGCCTTCTGATATTTGGAAGCAAAATTTACATAATGTTGTCTATAAAAAAAAAATGCAAAGGAGAAATGGACAAAAAGCTGGTTCTTCTCCTTACCCAAGGTGACTTTGGAATCACAAAGAACTACAGAGAGGTAACTATAACTGCTATAGCTGTTGAGGTTTATAATGCCCTACTTCTTAATCATATCTGACCCCAAATCGAAAAAATTCTGCAGAAAAATCAGAATAGATTTTGAAGCAATCATTCCGCAACTTTATGGATTCTGACAATATATCAAATTATTTAAGAATTATGGGCAAAGAACCTCGAGGCAACACTACAGTTTGTAAATTTCTCCAAAGCATTTAATTCTATATACTGAGGAAATATGGAGCAAATCCGGCTTATATATTTCCTCCAAAGAAACTGATACCACTATAATGATACTTTACAGATACTTTGCTGTGCCCATGGTGTAATGGTTATCGTCATAGGAAATGGACACAGCGACACGAGTTCAAATCCTGGACAAGACTAATTGCATTTCACATAGCACTAATACCCTTGGGAAAGGTATGAATCCAATTTTTCTCCCTTGAGCTATGGGTAAATAGTAGGGCAGACTAGTTTTTCAGCCTTGGTTAGGCAACTTGTCTTGGAGAAGGAAAACTCTGAATTCAAACCTGTTAAACCCTGCTTAAAAATTGACCTTGAGTCAAATCCTGCCCGAGTGGAGGAGTTGGGTAAATATGATAATGATACTTTACAAAGACACAAATGCAAAGATGTGCTCACCTCATGGAGACACAGACTTCTTCAACATTGTTGTTGTTGGACTCCAACTGGTCCCCAGCCTAGATTACATATGTGGGGTTTAAAATGTTTTTAGGTAGTCAGTGGCTAAGGGCAAGACTGTGTTGCCGTAAGATATCTGACTCCATATTTTGGTTATTTAGTTTTACCCCACGTTGACTTGGCCGGTGCAATGCCTTGCCCAAAGAAGGTCCACAAGAAATATAAAAAGGGAAAGAGAAGATAGGAACAGACAGGAGACGAAAAACTTTTCTTTCAGACTTTCCTTTATTTACCTGGTGAATGGACTAACCAACGCTATGTCTAAAGACATAGCGTGGTGCCCAAAACACCAGATAGTAAAAACGGTGTTGTCGGTTCGACGTCACTACCCGAAAAAAGAAATAGGTTCACAGAAAACCTGGGTATTTATGTCTTTTCACCGGCTCCAAATTCGCTGCTCGAAAATCCTTCTAATTTTGGCGCGACCGCTTCTCATTGGCTACTTTACATTTTATTATTTTTCTTTTTTCTGATTTTAACCGGATGGATGCGTGGAGCCTTATGCGTGGAGCCTTATGCGTGGCGACGCATTTATACATTTTGTATCAGGCAGCCGACGAGTTAACATCCGGTTGGGAGTTCTTTGGTAATTCCTAAATCGCCACACATATTTCTAATGATAATAGATCTAATAAAAGAAAATGATTTCACATTAACAAAGGCAAGAAGCAGATGATATCCGGTAGAGACTATGACAGATGAAGGCTATGCAGATGATCTACAAATACATCAGTCCAAGCAGTATTCTAACTGCATCGTCTAGAGCAAGTAGCAGGAAACATTGACTTTTATATGAATGCAAATAAAACAAAGCTAGATGGGAACAATACAAGAATGCTGCTAACTGTATTGAACAAGTTCTGGAAGCAATACCCCATAAAACAGCAGCGGAAAAGGCCAATTACCTTATATCAAACAAATCATCCAAGTAAGACAAACAAGACATGCTGAGAACTGCTGGAGAAACTAGGATGAGCTCATAATTGACATTTTTTTATGAGCTCTCACACATAGATGTGCCAGTGTTGGCTGACCAGCAAAGACTTATAAATGTCAGCTCTTTACTGATACAGAATGCAGCATAAAGAATCTGCTGGAAGTGATGGATAATAGGGATAAAAAGTGATTAAGAATCAGGGAACTTGATGATGATTATGTAAATTGTTAACTTTGTGACCTTCACAAAAACATAAAAAATCTTAGCAAGATTCTAAAAAAAGAAATTGTGATAAAAATATCCAAAGTTATTCAAATTTTAATTCTACTTTGTGTTATTTGTAACAAGAATGACAAGAGTAACATTCTATTAGAAAATTATTTGCCGTTATAGGAAGAAATAGAAGAATTTTGTATTGAAAATTGTTTACACTGAAAAAAAGCTTACTAATATCGATTTATCCTTGCTCTCAATAACAAGCACAATGTGAAACAAAGTCAATTTTTAAACATAGCAAAGATTTACAAGTAGTAATTTGCATTAAGACATATTCGTAGAAAAATTACAATTCAATTTAAAAATCTGTCTAAAATCTATTCTTTAAATAATCTTAGTAAAGATTTTTCGTACTTATTTTGATTAATTGGTTATTTCATAGAAAAATTCTAAGTTATTTTTGAATTTGCCCTTTGTTATTTTTTAAAATGAAATTTCTAAAGGTTTCCAAATATATACTGCACCCTTAGAGGTGCAGTGTTTCTTTCTGCACATTTGCTGGGTCTGCAAGTCTTATGCACTTCCTCTGCTTCTGAGTAGTAGGGGAACTGCTCACAAAGGATACAGAAAGCAATGCTCATAAGTATTTGAACTAACACAAAATGTTTTTTATTGTCTAAGATTTCCAGGGGTCATTTAGGATGTACTTTCAAATAATCTTACTTGTTAAGCAATTCTTCCAGTTCTGGACGAGATTTCAGATGAACAGAAGAAATCTTTCCTTTAGTGTTGTACTCCCTACGTAATGGACTCGCCCTCCTCTGTAAATACACATCAACAAGAGTGTCAGGGGAGTGCACCAATCAGCGTAACACAGTCCCATGTGATACCATTTGCATAGTGGATGGATACTCACTACCACACTGGACTCTCAATTTTCTACCAAGTAACTACTATTTAACCAGGTTCACTGTTACTTGAATAAACATGTTTTTCTATCAAACCTTTTGTGTTCCTCATGTCTTTCTTTTGCCAGCATCACAATATTTAGCAATTAAATTACCTATTTATTATAAATGACATATTGCTAATTATGATGCATATTATTATATTACCTACATCACAAGTTGATTTCTATTTATAGGTTTGTTACAGTAACACAACCGAAATAACTAGATATCCCTATGTGAAACTCTGTTAGAATTTTCTAATTTGAAAAGAAAAGGCTGAAAAAATAGTATAGGTTCTATATGCAAAGCTCAATGATAATGGATAGATTTTTGTATGTTTGTTATAAAAGTTGAAAAATAAATGTTATGATCATTAAAAGAGGAAATGAAATTGATTATTGATTGTGACATAAATTAATGATAGATGGGAAATAATGAAAACTTTTTCTTATTTGAAATATTCTTACTTACCTTTATAAAAATGAAATATTTTTGTGAGTATAAAACACAATTTGAAACCGATTTCTAGTCCAATTAGTTGCGTAATAATACTGTGATATTTGCATTTGTGTTCTTTTGATAATCTGATTTTTCATGGAGGTAATTTGAAGAAAACTAAGAAGCTTTTATTTCTTTGTTTATTTATTTACACATTATGATGAAATAAATTCTATAGATACTAAGTGACTTGGTCAAGAGTTTAATGACTGTCCGAGGTGACCTTTTGTCTAGTCTATTGTAATTGATGATACAAAATTAATATATATAAATAATAATAGAAAACATGGTTTTGTTGAAAAATAGTTATTTGATTATAATGGTAGATCAGCTTTAGAAATAAGGGAATTGTATTCATTGCACTTTCACATTTACATTATGTAGTTTCTTATGGACAGCTATCAATAGGCTATCGGTCATATGGAAGTCAGACCTGACCAACAAAATGAAATGCAGTTTCTTCCAAGCAGCGATCATGTTGATACTGCTATATGGATGCCCTACATGGATGATAACTAAATGGCTAGAAAAAAAACTTGACAGCAACTACTCAAAAATGCTGTGAGCAATATTGAACAGGTCCTGGAGGCAACACCCCACAAAGCAGCAGCTGTATGGCCACCTACCATCCATCACGAAAACTATCCAAATTAGACGATCCAGATGTGCAGGACACTGCAGGAGAAGTAGGGACAAGCTCATGAGTGATGGTTCCTATGGACCCCTTCCCATGGCTGAGCAAAAGCAGAGCAACCAGCTTGAACCTACATACAGCAGCTCTGTGAGGATACAGGGTGTACTCCTGAGAACATGCCAGAAGCAATGAACGATAGGGAGAGGTGGTGAGAAAGGGTCAGGGATATCTATGCTGATGGCATGACAGATGATGATGATATAGTTTCTTAAGAGATTTTGCAAATGTTCATATTATATCAAGTTCTTATCTAATGCAAATAATTTTCAAACAGATCAATTTCATCCATAGATGGGACCCTAACAGGTATTACCACTCTCGGTCAGATTGGATCTGGGAGGAATAGTTATGAAAGGGTACTCCACACTCCCCAGAGCTCCAGAACTGGAGACTCACCACCAAATTCAGTTAAGAGTCACATCTAGGATGTTCCTTTTTTTGCGGGTGGGGATTTTACCCCTCTGAAGTCATCACATCTCAAACCTTGTTGACTAGGTGACAATTTTGTGTTAATTTTCAACTTTTTAATGAAGCATTATTTGCTCCAATGAGACTCTATAATGAAAATTCTTTGGTTTTATCGATTCTCAAATTTTTGAATTATAGTTTTCATTCTTTACATTCTTCAATTCATTCCATTTTATCATCTCTTTAAGTCCTTCTTTCTTCATTTATACTTTTTTCATTCTACTCTCTCATAAAATCGGTTCTTTCACACTTTTATTTTGTCTCTGATTCTTTTATTCATTATTCTTTTAATGTTTTCTTTTTATTCTCTTCTTCTTTCATGAAATACATTTTTTACATGTTTTTGATTTTCTTTTCAGTTCAAAAGAGTTAATCAAGCGTGCAATCCTTGACAATGACTTTATGCGCAAATTGGACATGTCTCAGATCAGGGAAATTGTGGACTGTATGTACCCAGTTGAATATGCAGAGAACAGCCTTATCATCAAAGAAGGGGATATTGGTTCTCTTGTATATGTCATGGAAGGTAAGGTTTGTCTCCTTTGAACAAATTGTGGATATGTTTATTTATTATTTATTTACAAGAAAAATACATATTTTAAAAAGTATTTTTTGTTTCAGCTGTAAATCAGTGAAAATATCCTGCAGCATCATGCATATTCCTTGGAACTAGGTTATATATATATATATATATATATATATATATATATATATATATATATATATCATTGGCCTAGACATCTACTATCACTAATATTGAGCACTCATCATTTATAAATTCAGCAAACTATATTAATAATATCAATTATGATATATATATATATATATATATATATATATATATATATATATATATATATATATATATATACACCCTACAGGGAAAGTTTGGGGTGACCTTGCATTTCATTAAAAAACACCTTAAAATGTGATATTTTAATATCTTTTGGTAAAAGGTCAAATTTCAGTATCTACCATTCATCTGTTTTTATTTTTCAACCTTTCTCCTAGCTTTTTTCTCATTTAAACTTTCTTCAATGGGGGTGTCCTAGTGGAGTTATGGTTAAAGCGTTGGACTGCGGAATTGTAGTAAGTGAATTTGAAATATATTTGCACTGTTATGTTCACTTTTGGACAAATACTCTTGTGAAAGGTATGAACCCCCTTATCCTCCCAGCAATGGATTAAATAGCATCACTACTGTTTCTCTGGAAGGTTGATATGTCATTAAAAAAAAGAAACCAAACCTCTTTTCATTCTACCAAAACATTCCAGTTTGTACTCATATGATAACAATGAATTTGGCAATATTATGAATAGTTTCTATGAGAAATATAGTTTTTCGAACTTTAACCCCTAAGTAGACTTTTTGAGATTAACAAAATTTTCTTATTGGTTAAGACAGATTATAAAATTTAACTAAACACTGACTAATGTTTTAACGCTGGTTGCTGTTAACTAGAACATTCATTTGAGCAAAAATAGCTATCTATGTTTCAAGATTGTATTTTGATATTAAAAAACAATATTTCTCAAGTTTGACATAATTTGCACAGAAAAAAAAAATCATCATAGCAAAGTATAGAGGTGAAGGTACAAATTGAAATTTTATTCAGAGAAGGCTTCTCTCCAAGAAAAATTGCCAAAAAGTTGTAGATTTCAAGAGATGGGGTGCAATATTCATAAAAAAGGCAGATAGAAACTGACACAAATGGAACAAATGTTGCCAGAGAAAGAATTGTTACACCAAAAGTAACAACTTCTGCTGAAAATAAATGCTTGATTATTGAGAACAAAAGATGTAGAAAGAAAACTGCTGAACATAATTCCTACCAATGACAACAAGTGCTGCTCTCAACTGTGAACAATTGTTTTGATAAGAGGGTCTCAAGAGGTGCAAAGCAATGAAGAAACCCCTGTTACAAAAAGTGAATTAGCAGAAAATGGGCAAAAAAGCATAAGCACTGGATATTGAAAGAGTGGTAAAATGTAGGAGAATGTAAATTTAACTTTTTGGTAGAAAAAGAGAATGTTTATAAAAAGACAGCATAGAGAGCGATGGAAGGATAAATATGCGGTTCTTACTGTTAAGTATGGTGGTGGGTCTGTTATAGTGGGGGGATGTTTTGCAAAAGAGAGCGTTAGAGGTTAAGGAAATTAGGGAAAAAAGCAGTATCATTTCAGTTTACAGACATCATCTTGTTCACTTTTCATTGACAATTCAACAATCCAAAATATTTTTCTAAATTATATAATATTACCTCAAGTCAAAAAAAGGAAAAAAATTTGAAAATTTTGACTTAGTCACCTAAATATCCTGACCTTTCTCTCATTGATTGTTTTAGTTTAGAATGAATTGGATCGGAGAGTTCAGAGAAAATTCTTAAAGAATGAGAGTGAACTTTTTCAATGCTTGAAGAATGTTTGCGAAGGTCTGTGATCTCCTCTTTTTCAAAAACTGTTGGAAATAATGGCAAGAAAGCATCAATTAAAGCAGGTGTTGGTTTTAATAATAATAACAAAATATGATTCTGTTGAATGATGATGTTTTTGTAGTTAATGGCTTTTTTTATGTCAAAATAAAAGCAAATACAACTTTGTTATTGGAATTTTGTCTTTTACTTTTAAAAAATACAAAAGTTTCTCATTTTAAGGAGTTTTTTAAATATATGCGGGGTGGCCCCCACCCAAAAAAATTTTGCCAATAGAGTATATATATATATATATATATCTTTAATTCTATATATATATATATATAGTATAGAGTATATATATATATATATATAGTATAGAGTATATATATGTATATATATATATATCTTTAATTATATATATATATATATATATATATATATATATATATATATGTATATATATATTTATATATGTATATATATATATATATATGTATACATATATATATAATTATGAATAAAATTCACTTCTAAAAACAGTATAAATCAGTAAAAAATATAGTACAAAGCAATATCAAAATATTTCAACTATGAAATAAACAGAGTTCAGATGTGTGGATACAAACTCACCTGAATCTTGTCTATGTGAAGCTTTAGATATGTATAACTTGCTTTTTCATAGTTGAAACATTGTATATATATATATATATATATATATATATATATATATATATATATATATATATATATTGGGTATGCATTAATTTCCCTGAAAAAATAATTTTATATGATGCATTCAACATTTAGTTTTAAAAATGTGTGCAAGGAAATTTGTGTATGTCAAATAATTGTTTAATCTAATTTGGAGAAGAAAAATTGTGATGTTTTTATTTTTTCAATCTAAAAAGTATTTAATATTTATTTAATTTTTCAGAAGGCAAAGTGGAAGTCACTAAAGAAGGACAAAAACTTTGTGCGATGGGTCCTGGTAAGGTGTTTGGAGAACTTGCTATTCTTTATAATTGCACTCGAACAGCCAGTGTACGAGGTGAGTAAATTATTTTCTCCCCAGCAAAAATTATTTTCTAGAACATCCTTTTTATTCCTTTTGCAGCTCTTTGCCAAATTTTTTAAATAGACATATTTTATTTGACATACATTTTATGTGTTCTAAACTCAATTTAGCATGATGAAATCAAAGGAAGGATTTGTTGATCAGATCAAAATATGTGAAAAATTTCATTCATTTTTATATAAAATGACACTCTGCAGGGTTGAAAAAAAAGTTGTATTGTTTAGCAAACAAAAATTAAATAAAAAATTTTTCTAACCAAGATTGCAAAGTATTGCTTATGTCAAGGCTGGATTCACTGATGTGTTTAGGAGGGGCCTTGGGCCCACAGGTATCTTGGTTGGGGAGGAGGTCCCACTGAAACTAATTTCTCACACAAGTTTACCACAGACATTTCATTATATAACATATTCAAAACAGTAAAGGCCCTTGAACAATAAATAGAAGGCCCAAAGTATTAATCCATTGGACAATAAGTAGAAAGCCCAGAGTATAGGGCCTCTGTACAATAATTATCCACTCAGTTTGCTGTATTTTATGTGTTATAATTGATTGTTTCAAGTTAATTGTATTTCTTTGATTATTCCCATATTTTAGATACACATGATAGAAAAATAATTTGACAAAAGTAATCATGTACTACATTGAGTTGAAATTCATATTTCTTACAATATAATCTTATGATATTATATAATATTTGTTGTCATTTAGACATTGCAAAATGAAATTACTGAAATATATGTATATACACACACACACATATATATATATATATATATATATTGGACTCTGAAACATGCTAACATTTCTATAAATTTAGGGCCCACCGACGAGTTTACCATAGGACCCACAAGTTGGTAAATTGCCCCCTGGTTAATGTGTATAGCTAAAATAAACTCTATTTAATCAATTAAATAGATATTGTTTGTTACACACACCAGATTCTGATAGTAGAAGAAAAGAAGCAATAACCACAAAAGTATTTTTGTGCACAGTGTATGTAAATGTGGCATATATAGGCTTTTTTAAAAAATGAATATTACCTTATTCAAAAGGGAAAAAATTTTATCTAAATTTTGCAAGTTTTTATCTAAAAATGCTTGAGCAAGTTTTGAAAACATGATCAATATGTTGAATATTGCAAATCAGTAAAAGGGATAATCACTGAAATAGAATTAAGGCCTGTGTCATTGACAGGATATTTTAAATGTAGTTAAACAAACACAAATGCCTTAAAACTAAAAACGGCACAATATCAATTAGCAGGCGTATATATAAAGGAACAGACAGAATACATTCAAAATCAGATAGATAAGATTAGAGACTCGGTGGAAGATAGACAATCTAGGATAGCCTGGCAAACAATAAACGAAGTGAGTAGAAGAAAGAACACAGCCAAAGCAAAACTGAAAGCTGCAAACCAACAAGAAAGAATAAAACTGTGGAAACAGCACTTCGAAAACTTACTAGGAAACCCACCGAAAATAACACATGAACCAATCAACAGAATAATTAGCAAACAATTAGACATTAAACTAGGACCGTTCAGAGAAGAAGAACTCGACTCGGTTCTCAGAAAAATTAAAAATAGGAAAGCTGCAGGGCTGGACGAAATTCCCCCGGAAGTATGGAAGACCAGACAATTCGATGACATACTGCTCCGACACTGCAACGCAGTATACAATCAAAATCCGATAGATAGATGGATGAAAGGATGCATACTCCCCTTCCCTAAAAAGGGGACCTCGGATTAGCCAAAAACTACCGAGGCATAACACTTACATCCATAGCAGCCAAAATCTACAATGCCCTACTACGAAACCGCATAGAACCCGAAATCGACAACATATTAGAAAAAAACAAAATGGCTTCCGAAGAAATAGATCCACGACCTCACAAATATTAACCATCCGTAGAATCCGTGAAGGTGTACGGGCAAAAAACCTACAAGTGACATTAATTTTTGTTGACTTTACCAAGGCTTTCAATTCCATTCACAGAGGAAAGATGGATCAAATCCTACTAGCGTATGGCATACCTAAAGAAACCGTAGCGGCAATAACGATTCTCTATAGAAACACTAAAGTAAAAGTATGATCACCAGATGGAGACACAGAATACTTCGACATTGTAGCAGGAGTACTACAAGGGGACACGCTGGCTCCGTACCTCTTTATCATTTGTCTAGATTACGTACTTAGAACATCGATTGACAAAATCAAAGAGAATGGCTTCGAACTGACGAAGAAAAGAAGCAGAAGGTACCCCGCAACAACAATTACCGACGCCGACTACGCCGATGACATAGCAATACTGGCAAATACACCTGACCAAGCCGAAACACTACTGCATAGTTTGGAACGAGCAGCAGCAAGCATAGGCCTCTATGTTAATGCACACAAAACGGAATATATGTGCTATAACCAAACGGGGGACATCTCCACTCTAGAAGAAACCCCTCTTAAACTAGTAGACAAATTCACTTACCTAGGAAGCAGTGTCGAATCAACCGAAAAGGACATCGAAACGAGGTTAGCGAAAGCATGGACAGCTATCAATAGGTTATCAATTATTTGGAAATCAGACCTAACCAATAAAATGAAACGCAGTTTCTTCCAGGCAGCGGTCACATCAATACTGCTATATGGCTGCACTAGATGGGCGCTAACAAAACGGCTGGAGAAGAAGCTAGACGGCAATTACACAAGAATGCTACGTGCAATCTTAAACAAGTCCTGGCGGCAACACCCCACAAGACACCAACTGTACGGCCACCTGTCCCCTATCACGAAAACTATTCAAGTTAGACGAACCAGACATGCAGGACACTGCTGGAGAAGCAGGGACGAACTCATAAGTGATGTACTCTTATGGACCCCCACACATGGCCGTGCAAAAGCAGGACGACCAGCATGAACATACATCCAGCAGCTATGTGAGGATACGGGATGTTGTCCTGAAGACCTACCTAGGGCGATGAACGATAGGGAGGAGTGGCGAGAGAGGGTCAGGGATATCCGTGCTACCCGCGCGATATGATGATGACATAAAAGTAAGTGTTTCTAATTCCATCTAACAATAAAAACAAAACCAATTTTTTTGGATAACACTATAATTTATGACTTCTTGATGGAGTGACTCATTGGTATTAATGGGAAGAATTCTTAGCCAAATATTTCTTCAAAATAAAGTCCGGAAGAAATAGTGCCAAGCCAAACAAATGATGCAAAATCTTATTCCTAAGAAAATAAACAATGTAACTGAGAATTGAAACCTGTTAGCATCATTAGCAATTCTGGAGATTTATTTAAGATTTACCCTGTTAACTAATCAGATGAAGGATTAATATTACCATTTAACTGACATATTATTATATGGATGGGGTCAATTTATAGGTATACTAACACTATTCTTGTCAGAAAAGAATTATTTATATATGGATTGGCACTTCTGCTGAAGTAATCTGAGGATGCAGCTGTTTTGCTCTTGGAAAAGTTATTCAAATCTAAAGTCTATTTCTCTTTTCATGCTATTTTCTTCAAGCAGGATATTGCATATAAAGAAAACCTGGTCCTTGATATTTTACACCTCCTCATTACATAAAAGGGGGATGGTGGGAGTATTTCTGACACTTTTTTGGCACTTACTCATAAGAACTGGCCAATTTTTTTCCATGTATATCTGTTGGCTCTCTTATCAAACTGACCCATTGTCCATTCTATCCCATAAAGATTGTTGTTAAATATAGGATCAGAGTGTAGTATATGTCTCTTTAAAAGTAATATAGTTATTCTAAAATGTATAAGATATACAGTATTCATATGAAAACAATTTTTATTTCAATGATTTTGAAATTTAATCCTTCCTTAAAAATAAATACAACACCTTAAATAGTTTGTCTTTCACTTTTTTTGTGGTTTGAATTTACGTAGCATTTGATGCTGTCTGTTTAATGGTATTTTTTTCCACAAAAGATTGTGGATGGCAGTTAATTGCTGAAGCATGCTTCAAGATAAAAGGGAGAAAAAATCTTGCAAACTATGTTAAAGGATTATTTCTCTGAGAAATAAAACTTTTTTCAAATTGAAAGAAATGTTTTCTCTTTTGTATACTTCTTTCATGTTTATAACTCATTACATTTGTTTCAGTGTTTCAATTAGGAAGAATAAAATTCTTTTCATTTTATTGTCCTTCATTTTGGATGAGAAGCAATTACACTGAGACTGATCATAATATAAAGGTCAGCAGCAAAGTTCATAATCTTACTAAGATCCTCTCCTGGAATGTCACCAAATGAGTGGCATTTCCTTTGCATAGATTATCTCTTAGAATCAATCTCTGAGTGATGATGAACTCAATATTCATTCTAAGTTCCTGGAAACAAGCTGAATTTGTCTCAATCAAAGTCAGATTTTCCGATGATGAAATCTGCCAAGTGCACATTTGGTCTGGTGTCAGAAGACTTGGTACCCACTAATTCATGCCACGTTCATTATACAGAATATTCTCAACTCTCACTGGATATGCCTAATTGAATAGGCTATTTGATTTATCGTCAATAGCATATAATCCATCGCCATGTGGTTAAGATGATCAATGTTTTTCTAGGTGGTATAAGTTGCAGAATATCCTGATATTGAAGGGAGGGAATCTTCAAGATATTATCTTCCTCTTCTTATTCAGCTGCCCTCTTTGTTCAAGCTGGGGTGTCATCCCTTAATGTAGCAACCATATCTGTATGTATGTCTTTGAGGGTTAAACCTTGTTTCTGCAAGTACTTGATAACACCATGATACCAAATTTTGTCCACTTTCCAGAGAATACATTACTAGCAACTTTGAAGTCTTCTTTGCACAGGCATTGTCAATTTGCCAGGAGAGAAACTGTTCAGTAATTTAGAAAAAGAGCTGAAATTAATGCATGTGAGATTTCACAGCTGTAGTATCACTCGTTCATAGTCATCCAATGAACTTTTCCATCTACCCTTCTATAACTTTGAACTGTGTTGTTTTGAATAGTATGGGAAATTTTTAGAGCAAAGATATTGCTGTATCAAATAAAGAAACTGAATATAAATATAAAGATGATTATTTTAATGATTGATTTTTCGATTTTCAAAATTTTATTTAAAAAGTATATATTTAATCAGGTTTCATATGTACACATACAGCACTCTTATAGAAAGAAAGTTGCTTTTCTTTGCTTTGTTTTTGTTTTTTATTATTTATTGTCATTTTGAATCCTTTGACGATAATTAACTAAATTTTCAGTTCTTCATTGCACTTATTTCTCTATGATCCTTTGTCTGCACACAAATCAAGTATTCCAATCAGTTACAAATAATTTGTACTAAGTTGTATAGTTTCAAGTATTCCTATCAAATTTAAATACTTTATACAATGATATGGTTTCAAGCAATTATTTCTATTAAATAATAATCATTTGTTTATATGCAGTCAAATTGTTCTAAGTTTTACTATCTTATATCAATAATTTGTAAGCAATTGAGTGGTTTTGTTTACTTTCTTTGTTTAATGGCATATCAACCTTCATGGGTTATTAATGCCAAAACCATCCTTGTAAAAGAATAGCAGTAATACTATTTAACCCATAGCTAGGGTAATTTGGGAGTTTATACCATTCCTAAGGGTGTTAGTCTAGAAGTAAATGTAATAGGGCAACTGGAGTTTGAACCCTCTCACTTTGAGGCTGCAGTCCATCACTTTAGCCATTATGTGAGCAATTATATGGTTTCAAGTAACAAGGGTTGTTTCAAGTATTATATACAACATTGAAGATTATCATTAAATTTAATCATTGATTTGTATGGAAAAAACTTATAAGATTCTATTCCTGTTTAAATACTAATGTCAATGTTAAGTCCATAGTAATCGGAAATAAAAAATCTTTTGTCATTCATAACAAATGAAAAATTCAATTATAATGTAAACAAATTAAATTGAATTAAATCTTTAATTAAATAAGTCACACAAAACTACTCAGTGAGGTTAAAATAGGTATAATATTTTACAAGAGAGAATTACGAAAATCATTAGATAAGTTTCCAGACTTTTTTTGTATGGGCACTTTTATCGATAGTACACACATGAAACTCTAGTCCCCTTCGAAGTAATCTCCTCCGGCTGCAATGCACTTGTTGTACCGTTCCAACAACTTCTGGAAGGCCCCATGGAAGTCCACTTGTGTGAGCGTGTCAATGACCTTTGTTACAGCCTCTTTCATCTCCTCAATTGTCTCATAACGACAGCCTCTGAACTTAGGGAATAACCAAATATCACAGGGAGCAAGGTCTGGACTATAGGGAGGATGAGGAACTGTCTTGGTGCCCATCTTGGTCAAATAGTCTGTGACAAGGATGGAGTTTTGGACTGGTGTATTGTTCTGGTGGAAATGCCACTAACCCAATTTGAAGAGCGCTGGCCTCTTCCAATGGAATCTCTTCCTGAACTCCCTTAAAACCTTAACATAGTAACCATAATTGGCCAATCAACTCAGGTGTATTGACTTCTTTACTCCTCCCACACCTCTCATCATCCCTTACAGACTCCCTGCCTTCCTTGAATCTCTTATGCCACTCAAAAACTGATGCTTGATTCCTGCAAGATGGTTGAAAAGCAGTCTGAAGCATTCCATACGTTTCTGTGGCATTTTTTCCAAGTTTAAAACAGAATTTAATTGCATATTGTTCTTCTAAAGTGTCAGATTGCATTTTTGAAATGCACTAGCTGTGACAATCAGGATTTAGCAGGGTGTATTCCAATTGCTGCTGTAGCTGTGGATTTGAAGCTGAAATCACAAATATTGGTCAGTCATCTCATAAGATATATAGCAATAACATATTGAATTTTCAAGGGTCTAAACCAATTTTAAATGCCTGTATAAAAAAGTCTGGAAACTTAATGAAGGCACCACGTATAAAGAGATAATACTTTCTTCTTTCTTTCTTTTGTTTTTTTACAAGTAGTAAATTATGATATAAATCCTATAAATAGGATGTCACTTGGTATCAAACTTAATGGGCTCGGAAGGTAGTCTTTAAGTTAGTAAATAATAATGAATTAAATGAATTAAATGATTTTTTCTGTATATCTTTACAAGATGTTGATGAAAAGTTGTTTTCAGAGTTTCTTTTTAATATATCAAAAAGCAACTTATAAAGAACACACCTCACACACACACACATACACACACACACACACACACACACATATATATATATATAAATATATACCCCAATACCCATAAATACATACATGTATTTATATAATATATCCTTAATTAACTACATAGGTAGATAGTAAGCTTAAGTTTGCTGTGCACATGACCAAATAACAGGGGTTGGGGATATAAATGATACATGCTGACACTCTCATGAATTGACAGCTTTCCTTCTTGACTCTTCACCTTTGGCAGATGCACCTGGGCATTTAACAGATATTCCTTTGCACAATGAAAATATGATAAATACAAAAAAAACAAACTTTGGATAATATGATGTTAAATCCAGGGAAAAGTTAACGCTTATGATTTTTATGAGTTAGGTGTTTGGGTGAATGCTGCTACCAACTTGCATTGGGTGAAATATCATAGAGGATTGCTCAGGCCAACATGCTATTACATGAAAAACTTGAAATTTAATTGTCTGATAACTACTAAAGGTTTATTGCTAATGTAGCATCATAAAATAAAAAAATCATAACACTATATATATATCATCATCATCATGTCGTGCTGCCAGCACGGATATCATTGACCATCTCTCGCCACTTTTCCCTATTGTTCATCGCCTCCGACAGGTCTTCTGGATTACATCCTGTGTCCTCACATAGCTGCTGTATGTAAGTTCGGGCTGGTCATCCTGCTTTTGCTTGGCCATATGTGGGGGTCCATAGTAGTACGTCACTTACGAGCTCGTCTTTGCTTCTCTAGCAGTGTCCGACATGTCTGGCTCGTCTGACCTGTATAGTTTTCGTGATGGGAGGCAGGTGGCCGTACAGTTGGTGTCTCGTGGGGTGTTGTCGCCAGGACTTGTTCAATATTGCTCTCAACATTCTTGTGTAGTTGCCGTCAAGTTTCTTCCCCAGCCGTTTGGTTAGCGTCCATGTAGTGCATCCATATAGCAGTATCGATACAACCGCTGCCTGGAAGAAACTGCGCTTCAGTTCATAGGTCAGGTCTGATTTCCATATTATTGAGAGCCTATCTATAGCCGTCCATGCTTTTGTCAGCCGTGTGTCGATGTCGTTTTCTGTTGATGAGACGCTACTTCCTAGGTAGGTGAATTTGTCCACGCCTCGGAGAGGCTCCGTCTAGAGTAGTAATGTTGCCTGTTTAGTTGTAACACATATATTCAGTTTTGTGTGCATTGACATGGAGGCCAATGCCTGCTGCAGCTCGTTCCAAACTATGCAGTAGCATCTCTGCTTGATTAGGCGTATTCGCCAGTAACCCTAAGTCATCAGCGTAGTCGGCGTCTGTGATTGTTTTTGCGGGGTACCTTTTGCTTCTTTTCTTCGTCAGCACGAAGCCATTTTCTCTGATTTTGTTGATCGAAGCTCTAAGCACGTAGTCTAGACAGATGATAAAGAGGTATGGGGCTAGCGTGTCTCCTTGTAGTACTCCTGCAACAATGTCGAAGTATATATATATATATATATATATATATATATATATAATTGAGAAGTGTTTATAAACACACAGTATATAAACAAATTTGTTGTAAAACTCCAATAGAATATTGAATTAAAAATGAATGAATCATAATTCTTATAAGAGATTGACAAAAATAAATCCTAAAATAAAACCAGCGGCACTTTTTGACTGGGATTTTTCAAAAGTATACATTGGTAATATGATTATTGAACAACTGAGACATGTAATCACAAATGAGTTGAATATATACTCAAGAAGAATCAATATACACACAGACACACACATTAAACTTAGACATATATATGTATATCTATATATCTATATATCTTCAGGTATAACTCGGGTTATATCATTTCAAGTTTAGTCATTCTTGATTATATGTCGTTTGTCAAAAAATATATGGAAAAATGAAAATCAAGTTTAAGTCATTTTAAATGATTTTACATCTGTCCGCCACAAATATTGAAGTTGTAATATCATTTGAAAAGTGTTAAAATCACATGAAATCATGTTACTGTACAATAGATAAGTATATAAAATCATGATGATCCACAGCCATCTACGTCTGCGATGTATATAAACAAATTGAATTAAAATATTATTAAATTTAATATACATGTATTCGTAAATTTAGATTACTTTTTTCTGTACAATATTAAAACTAAAATCTATTTGTTTCTGAACTCAAAATAGATTCTTACTGACCATATATTATTAAAAATGCATTTATAAATAAAATACAGAACTGGGAACGGTTATTTATGGTTTAGCCCAGTGACAAGAAAATTCACAGACAAGTAAATTCAACTTGAGTTACCTCTCTCGGAATGAAGATGAAGTCGACTTGTATATCTATTAATTTGTCTATCAAAATAATTTGATATAGAGTTACCAAATTATCTTTGCCTAATTAATGGATGCAATGAAAGGTCTGAATTTTAAGTAAGAAATATTCTCTATGGGTAAAGGAACTCTGATTGAGAAGAGGTTTAGAGCAATGAATAATTACCAGTATGAAGTCATATAGCTGTAAATGATATTGAATTTAAACTTAAAAAATTCAAAAGAAAGATATTAATAAATTATTAGCCTTTTTGAAATAATTATTCATATATAATTAGACATTACTTATTAGGTTGAGAGCTAGTTCTTTAATCTGAAAGGGTACACAAAATAATTAATCATCATATGTATACATTTATGAAAAAACAAACCAGTCAAAAAAGCGCAATTGTTTTAGTCAAAAATTCATTGGTTGGAGATGATATCAAAATGTTTATAAACATTTTTCATAAAAATTCTTTGACTTTTCAGTTGAAAGCTAAAAGTTGGGTTATTGTTCTCTTTACTTAAAGTGGAGAACGTCTGGCAAATATCAAATGCATTGATTATGTAAGACAGGTTGAATATTGGTTCCTGCCTCTTTCGTTTATAAATAAATTCAGATTGTCTTTGTTAATGCGAGATTTTACTTTTAATTGTCGATTTTATTTTTATTCTTTTCTTATCTGTTTCTTTTATCAAATGTTCAATATCAAAGTTTGTTATATTTTATTATAAAATTGCTGTGGAATTAGGCTTTTTATTATCACAGAGAAGATTTCAAATGAAAGAACAGCTTAAAACATGTTCAGCTATTTGGATAACAATCCCAATGCTGGATAGTCTTCTTATTGCTTAAAATAATCTACATTAATGTTTATGTCTATTGTGTCACTCACCATGTTAATAAAATGCTGTACATGTCTTCTGATTCTCTAGTCTAGAAGTGGAACGTATATATATATATATATATATATATATATATATATATATATATATATATATATATATTTCATCTGTTTTCATTTAAACTTTCTTATGTTATTCAGATAAACTCAAGTTTAAATATGTCAAAGTACTTTTTCTGATGTATGAATTAAGAAATGTGCTCAGTTATCATTGTAAGAAATGAAATCCGCAACCCAAATTCAAATAGTAGACAGGGATATTTGCATTTCACTTTATGTTAATGCTATTTGGAAAGGCATGAATCCATCTATTCTTCACCAAGCTATGGTTAGACTGGGTAATTTAGCTTTGAAAAATGCTAAATTCAAATTCGTTTTACCTTAAAAATTCACCTTGTGTTAAATCCTATTCATGGTGGAGAGGTTTGCTAAATACATACTTTTCTAAATTACTTGGAAAGTGACCAATAGAAATCTGTTAATGTTTAAGATTAACATAATATTTATGTTTTATTGTGATTAATAAAGATTAAGACTTTTATGTTTTGATGAATTCTGGCTAATTTGCTTGCAGTTTGAAATTTAATGATTAATAACACCTGTTCATTGATAAATAATTTCTTTATTAAAATAACTTGAAATGTTATGAAAAGGAAATGAATTTTGACAAAGATGTGATCAAAATTACTTTGATATTTCAACCTTTTCAGAATTCCTCTTTGTGGAAGTTTATATGATGCTTTACAAATGGTATCATTTGCAGTTGCTATCTTTAATTCAAGTTTTTGCTTGTAGTAGAGTTCTCTTATATCTTGTATTTTAAAGCACAATTATTTTTGGGGACAAATCACCAACTTTAAGATGCTTAATTCAATAGTTTCAGATATATTTTCATTTCTCTCTCTGAATTCTCTAAGCAGCTTTAATGTCTTTATGACACAACATAAAATAATTTGTTCTTTTTATTATCATAATAAATCAAAGTTGATCTTTTTCTATGTTTTGTTTTACAAATTAAATTTTCCAGTCAACAAAAAACATTTGCTCCCAAGGATCATTTTACTTCTTTACTTGTTTCAAAAGAATCGTTAAATTCTTCAGTGTATCTTCCAATGAGTTTGATTCTCTCCATTTTGAGTTTTCAAGTTGATAATCTACACTTTTGATGAACATTTTTATTATCAGTTGGGATTTGCAGATTATTCAAAAATGATATCGACTATTTTATTGAGAGTGTTGTTTTACAAAATTTTATGACTTATCAATTTTTATTCTGATTCTGGTTTATGTTTACTCCTTTTTAGCCCTGACTACTTGTCGGTTATGGGCCATTGATCGACCCTGTTTCCAAAGTATCATGATGCGAACTGGCTTATTGAGACACTCAGAGCACATGGCTTTTCTCAGAAGGTAAGAAGAAAATACTTCTTATGTAGACAGGAAAATTAAACCATTTTAGTAACCAAAAAACCCCTCTCTCTGTATTACTTAGTTCCTTTTCTTTTCTTTCTCACATTCATTCATCTTTGTTTATTTTTATCTTGTAACAAAGAAAAAGTTTGAAATTGAAAAATTATATTCTCTTCTCCTGTCATTGGTTATCTATTTGTAAAAAAACAAAACAAAAAAAACAATTGTTTATTTTAAAATGAAGTTAAAACCCAAGAGAAATCACTGGAGGAAAATAGTTTCTACCATATTTGGTGGCATAGAAGAAAAAAAGAAAAAGAAAAAGAAAAGAGAAAAAATAAAAGATAAAAATAAAAAAGTTCTGTTTATAAAGTTGAAGTATCTCATAGGCTTATGTTTCCCCCAATATCTATATCAGCCAAACCTTTTATAATACCATATGATATTAGATGTAAGAAAGGACTTTGAATGTGATTAGATATAGCATACTATTTTGCTTCCTTAGGGAACTTTTGCAATTAGATTCATTAATTGTTATAAATATAATGAAGATAATGTGCATTTTATTTTTCTTGCAGTTACAAATGCCTTTGTGCATTTTGCCTGTCATTTGCGTCTTAGTACTCATGTTGCTAAATTACGAAAGAGCCAGAGTACAGTTTATTATTTGCAGTCTCATATTTTCACCATAAAACTGAGAGACATTCCATTGTCTTGAGTTTTCAGATGAAATATGTACACATTATTAGCCTAACGAGTAGAGTGTTTACCAATGGTCTGGGAGACTGGGGTTCAATCAAAATATGGTACTTGATGTCGCCTTGCTTTGCACTCTGCATTATATGGTAAGGATCAGGGGTAAAGTGGAGCAATCTAGGCAAATGGAGTTGCACACTCCCCTACACCTTGGTGTAGTAGTTATTGAAAAGTGAAACTTTGGGTCACCCTTGACTAAAGGGAGACAACTTTACTTATTTAGAGGAGCAGCTTCATGTTTTTTTTCTATTTTATCCCATTTTAGTTAAATCTTTTTAGTTTTCATTTCTTGTATGTTGGTGGTCTTTGCATATTGTTTTAAGGATATTAAAATAATCTTTTTTGAAGACCATCACATGCAACTTATTCTCAATGAAAACTGAAATATTATGATCAAAAGAACAAAGAGGAAGACACCTGTTTGAATAATGAAATTCTGAATTATTACTCGCATCTTTTATTTGTTATATTTACATGATAGTTTTTTAAACATTGAAAGTCTGAGTTTGAATTCAAGACATAACTTATTAATAGAAGAAATACTTGTAACCAAGTACTGTTCTTTTGTTTGTCAGTTTAGCCATCATCTTGTTACTTGCATGTCACAATGATTGATAGAAAAATTAGTTGATGATTACCAGTGTTTTTATTTCTTTTTTGCTTTTAGTGTACCAACTTTTATGAGTTTGCCAGAAGAAAATCTAAGCAAGATTGCCGATGTTTTGGAAGAGGTAAGCAGTTTGATATGTTGTGAAATTTGTTGGTTTGTATTTTTTGATTTTTATATAAAAGTGAATTTCAGAGTAGTATCTTCCTAAGGTAACAATAAAATCCAATCCAATCCAGGAAATTTCATAGTGCTAAATATGTAATGAGGGATTTTTTCATAAGCGGACCCCTGGGGACCAACTGTTGGAAACTATCCCTTGACAGCCAGTAGTGTAGCCAGAGGTGTTGAGGGGTGTGGTTCTTCCTGAGTAAAACTTTTATAGAGGTGGTGCTTTGGGGGTTTGCTGTATAAGCCTGTATAAGTTGTATTGAAATAAAAGTGGAAGAAACTGTTTATGAGGCAATTAGTCTCCACCATAGAGATTTTATTCCAGAGGTGCAGGATTTCTAGAGTTTCATTGCGCTGCACTTGACCATTCAACAATATTTCAGACCACAAATATATATATACATATATATATATATATATATATATATATATATATATATATATATAACCAATTTCTTCAAAATGGAATGTTCTGCCATCCTTTTGCATGAGCAGAGATCATATAATGGTCAATTAAAGACACTTGAATACCAAAAAAGTTTTTCCTTTTTCAAATTGGTAGGCTGCATTACCATTTAATTTTCTTAGCTTCTTTTGTGGCAAAAAATATATTACAAACTTTTTAAAAATTTTCTTCCCATAACCTTTTCTCCCGGTAATGACCTAAGGTTGAAACTAGATGAAAACAGTTTTAAAAAATAATTGCTAAGAAATATTCCAATATGTCTTATCACTTTGCCCGTCTATATATATACATATATATATATGCACACACACACACACACACACACACACACACACACACACACACACACACACACACACACACACACACATATATATATATATATATATATATATATACATAATATAATTATAAATAAATATATATTAGTTTTTATATATTTAATAGCATGGATGCTTATCTGCAACAACTGATTTCATGTTGTCTTTATATGACAATCATCATGTAGAAAATGATTGCCATATAAAGACGGCATGAAACCAGTCATTGCAGATAAGCATCCATGCTATTAAATATATATAGAAACTAATATGATAAAATTAAGTGAACATATATAAGTTTTTATGCATATTTAATAGCATGGAAACTTGTAGCATTTGGTCTGCCACAAACCCACAAAGTGAGATAGTGACAACCAACACTGTTATAAAAACTAATATATATTTATTTATTATTATATTATATAAAAACTCTATTACAGATATTAGGCACACTCCAAATTATGCTACATTTAGTTTGCCAAAATCCCACCAAGTGAAATAGTGACAACCATATACTGTTGTATATATATATATATATATATATATATATATATATATATAGGGAAAAACAAGGTATTCAAGGAATGATTTTATTAATAGTTAAATGATTTGGCACTGATTATTCTTTTGGTTTTTGCATTAAACAATTATAAGAACATTTAATATGTGACAAACATTCTCATTTTTTTCATTTTAAAAATAAGATTAAATATAATTCAGAAGATACACCTCATATTAAATACCCCAGTGATATTTTAATGCAAAAATCTTTCAACTCAGTAGGGTGAGAAGATGCATGTCAGAGACACTTTTGGGTAACAGATTATTTGGTCAACAAACATTACAACTACTCTTTGTGGCTTACACTCGAGCTATGCCACTACTGTTAACTGACCCTTAATAAATGGCAGTAACTATTTTTTTTGTTTATGAATTTGCATCGGAAATTTTAGAAACTAATTTTTTTTTGTTTTTACAGCATTATCAGTAATTAAGTTATTAAAAGTAAGTGAAGAGAACAGTCCAAATAATTCACCATGGAAATCAAGTTGGCAACATCAGAAAATTCTGTTGATGATAAAAGAATTGAGAGTGAATATTTGAAGGAATAATTTCAGAAGAATTGAGTCCCAAAATATTTGACAGAATTTTATGTGTGAAATTTAACATGTGCATTATTATTGGTTTTAGAAGAAAAACCTTTTTAACTAAAATATTAGAAATTTGATAATAGCTGAAGAAATCATATTGACACTTCACTTTTCATGAAACAGGAAAGTAATGTGTAGAGCATGTTGAAAATACTAAAACTAAAATTTATAAAACACTGAGCCTCAAATAATTACAAGTTTAGTGTAAATTTTAGGTGTTTGACCCTCAAATTAAACTTTCTTTCTTAAAGTGAAAAAAGTTGTCAAAAAGAACTTGAATAGAATTCATAGAAGAGTTTTTATCATTTCAATTTACAAATATCTTTTAATTTTTTATGGAACCGTGTGAAAAACATCTCCCAAATATCCCGCATCTTTTACTGGTGAAATCCTGTTAGTCAACCAGCTAGCCAACTAGCAAGCCAGCCACTCAGTATTTTAAAGATTTGAATGTTTGTGACTCCAGCATTGGTGTCTATAACAGTTCCGTCTTTGTAGAGATATTATCTAAAATGCTGGGTTAGGAGCTAAAAGTAATGAAACAGACTTGTGTCAGTAATAAGGCATCTATTTCTAGAAGCAAACCATATCTTTTAGGCTGGGAAGAGGTTGCTGCTTAGCTTTCCTCTTTTTGAAGGGAAGATTTTTGTCTTGGTCATCATATGACAGCTTATCAAAATCTAATGGTTTGACAGTTGGGATTAAGCAATTAGAATATTAGCAGCAAATTTGTGTGAGAATTTTAGGTCAACTATTGTAAAAATAAATTACTTTTAAAGATTATATTTATCAGTTTTTAAACCTTAGAATTAAAAATAAAAAAACCAAAAAACAAATTGATTTCATTAACAGTTTCTGTTTGTATTTTGTTGAAGAACTTTCATAAGCAATTTTTGTTTGTTGCAAAAGTTTTTTGTGATATTGCTGAAATATTGTATCAGTCTTGGCTGAATATTATTGAATTTTGTTTGATTTGATGATCACTGAAAAATAAGGTGTTTAATAAATTATCAGAAAATACAGTTGCATGTAAAACAGACAGACAGACACACACACACACACACACATTTCCTTCTGGGATTAATGGTCATTTCAAGTAATTCCCAAACACTTAAAACTAGTCCAATAGAGTTTTCCTTTGTCATTTCTTCTCATTTAGCCACATACCAGATTAATAGAAGTGTTACCTTTTTTTTATAACAAAATTTCTATTTATTCAGAAAATCTGTTTGTTTTACTTTTGGCAATTTTGGCAATTATTAAAAATATTTCAAACAAATTAAAACTGATCTTTTGTTCTCTTTCTAGACTCATTATGAGAATGGTGAGTACATTATTCGTCAAGGAGCTCGAGGGGACACATTCTACATCATTGCAAAAGGGATGGTAAGTAAACTTGCAATTATTATTTCCTTTTTGTTTTTCTTACAGAAAAATAGCCGATGCAGTATTATTTCACTTTAGAATATCTCATTTGTTTGTTAAGATGTACAAGCAAATTCAATTTGGACATAAAATTAATTTTTAAATGGAGAAATATGCTTCATTTGCATTTGTAATCATTGATTTCAGTCTGTAGTTTAAATATTAAGATACAGTGAATATATAGTTTTGAAAATGTTGGAGATGAGAGTTCAATCCCTATTCTTGGTTGATGAAAAGAAAC
Organism: Sepioteuthis lessoniana; assembly: GCA_963585895.1. Lineage (NCBI taxonomy): Eukaryota > Metazoa > Mollusca > Cephalopoda > Myopsida > Loliginidae > Sepioteuthis > Sepioteuthis lessoniana. Next base: position 131,124,157 of record OY757909.1, on the reverse strand, counting down.
TTGTTAATTTCATTTCCGTACATGAGAGACGGAACAAAACATCAAGATGGAAAAATTTACCTGAATGAAGAATTGAATGGCAATGAAAATGTTGGTGATTAAAAAAATCTAAATTGTTATGATATTCAGAGTAAGTCTCTCAGTTGTTGGTGTTAGTTCTACTTTCAAGTTCTATTTCCACTACTTTTTGTCATGAGCTTATGCATAATGTCTACTAGTACTAATCACTGGAAGCATGATCCAATCGTTACTTCATCTTCCAGGAGTAAATAAACTTTTTGCCTCTATCAATTAAAAGATTTTTCTAATTTTCAATTCCTTTGGAATTCTTCTCAAGAGATCTGCATATATTTCTCTCAATTCTCATTTATTTGTGAAATTCTTTTCTTTAGCATCTATGCTTGGGTCTTTTGAACTTTCTTCGCTTTCTATTGACTCCGACAAAGTCTGGCCAAACTTGTTCTCTTTTTGCCTTTAACATCGTCAGTTCAAACTAGTTTTCCACTTTACCTACAATAATCTTAATATTTACCTTTTTTAAGATATATGTTAGGTAACTTTTATTGATATATATATATATATATATATATATATATAGAGAGAGAGAGAGAGAGAGAAAAGGCAGATATTTTTGGTATATCTGACAAGATGATCAAAAATAAGTGGAAAAGCGGATATACTAAAACACAGACAATGGATTCAGTTCAAAATATTTCGTTCTTTGTTATTGATAGAACTTTTTCAACTGAGAAAATAGGGAATTGATAAAAGTGGACAAAAGTGAATATGAAATTGGTTAGTGTCTAAAGACAAAAGACAGAAAAGGAAAGAGGGAGAAATAGATCTAGGATTGAGTGGTGGTGGTGGTAGGGGTTGTTGGTTTTGACTTAATTTCAGTGAGAAAAGAGGGAGATAATATGAGGAAGAGGGAGGTCTTGAGAAGGAGGAATGGAAATGAGTCATCATCGTTGTACATAAAAATAACATTAAAATAGAAAATGGATAAAAAAGTTTAAACAAAAATAATTTTTTCACATAAAAATCAAGACAAAAATTTTTCTCCTACAGTGCCTCCATACTTTTAATTCTTTTCAATTAGATATTCCAATGTAATCAAAAATTCTTAATGAAACTAGATATGTCTAAATCTCCACCTCCACCACCCCAACCTTCATATCACTATTTCCTTTTTTACCTCCCCTCTTCCCCCTTTCTATCTTTTGTCTTTAGACCCTACCCACTTTCATACTCACATTTACACTCTTTTATCTATTTCCTCTTTTGTTACACTTTAGGAAAAACCTATTTTCTCAGTTAAAAAAGTTCGCTTAATAAAAAAAGAAAATATTCTGAACTGAATTCCTTGTCTATGTTTTAGTATATATATATATATATATATATATATATATATTTTTTTTTTGCGAATAGGGGTATAAGGTAAAAGTTAAAGACTGACTGAATAGTTTTGAGCTGGGGATTAATTCATGTTAGTTTAGAAGTATTAGTATAGGACAGATTTGGCGGGAGATTCGTGTAAGTCTAGTGAAATGTAAATCATGGACACGGACGAGTATTAAAATAATATCTTACCTCGGTACCGATTCCGGAAGTAGCTGGGTGAAACCGGATGAGGTAAAGATGGTATTATATAGCAGAGGAGTGTGGAATGCCCTGTTTTCATTGGCTGTTTACTAAAAGACCGATGTCTATAAGAACGGCCAAAGTCCGGCTTTTTATTTATTTTTTTCTTTGCTTTGGTAGAGGCATGAGCGTAGCACGTCGCGATCACGGAGGCGGCTTGGCTCTTTCAGAAATCGGCAATGAAGACAGCGCATCACCGAAGACCTCCCTGATGCATCTAAGATGTATGATTGAAATATCCACTTCCACTAATTTTTCATCATATATATCTATATTAAGTAGCTTAAATATATATATTTATACCTTAAATATTTGTCATTGATCTATATATTTAGGTCTTTTTTTTTTCATTTACATTTTTGCAACTATCAGGAATAATATATGAATTGGAAGTCTGCAAGATCCAAAATATGAGGGGTTACAATTTTCATTTAAATTGATACTTGCTTTATAATCTTTTAACACTTCATTTTCAAGATGATTTGAATTCTTTGCTTGAATTAGATGGTAGTAACCATAATCAAATCTTCTTATTAATCTATGCCTTTTATTACAATCCTCAATTACAATAGTAACAATTTTGAACCTCAGGTTCATTTCAAATGTTTCTTCAAAGTATCCTAATATGTACACATGCTAATTACTGTTAGCATTATCCAATCATCACCGCACAACATTTGTGTTCTGAAATCTCTTATCCACTTCTGAGGCAACTGACAAAATCTGATAAAAGCTGTTTGCTTTTCTCTTAGCCCTTATAATTTTGGAAATGTCATGAATCTATCTTTCCCTGAATGCTATCACACTACTTGATGTCTTGAAAAGGTCTTATCATTGTCATGTCATGATGGTTGCTTCAGAAAAGTGCAGTCTAATTAATGGAGAAGATATCTGTAAAAAATCAGTCTTATTGCTCTTGAGATTGAAGTCCCATATTGCTATCCTGAAGATCTTCTCCAAAATACAAATTACTGACACTAGATTTATGATAGTGATGATGAGGTAAATGTTTGTATTTGTTGATTCAATTTTCAACTCTTCCACAATCAAAACCAAAGAAGAAACAAAAAGATCACCAAATTTACCTACCATTCATATTAATACTATTTTAATTGATGTTATATATGATGGGTTTATTTATGTATGAATTGAGGGCTTGACTCTGGGTCAAAAGAAACAGAAGGAAGAAAAAAAAGGAAAGAAAAAAAGAAAGAAAGCAAAAGAAAGATTGACAGAAGTGAAGGAAGAATAAGTTGTAAGAAAGAGAAATTGATAAAGACAGAAACGAATATTAGAATGATACTGAAAATGAAAACTGAAGTATAAGATAAAATGAGAAAGAACAAGAGAGAGAGAGAGAGAGAGAGAGAGAGAGTTGTGGTCTTTCTTATTATTATAATAAAAATTATGTATATATCTGAATTTCTGAAATAACTTATGTTCATATAGCAGTGAGATTTTTTTATTATTCTGAAGTGAAACCCAGTTGTGCGACTGATAAATAATCACACACACACACACACACGCGCACGCACGCACGCACGCACGCACGCATATATATATATTATAATAGAACGTTCGCCAATAGTCCGGGAGACTGAGATTCAATCCCAGGTTGAGTCATACCAAAGACTCAAAAAATGTTACTTGATGCTTCATAGCTTAACACTCAGCATTATAAGGAAAAGATCAAGGGTTAAATGAGCAATTCAGGGAAAGGAGTAGCGCCTCCTACACCTCGGTGTAGTAGCTATTGAAAAGGAAGCCGGGGGTGTCGATTACGGTCGACCAACTTACAACAATGAGTCTGTAACCGAAACTTTGTCTTCACCGACATCATAATTCCCTTAGTTATTTACGTTATATTCTCAATGTTTATTAAATAATTATCATATAATCTTGATTAGCATCTAATTTATTACCAACGTCTCAATTAAAGTCTAGCTTAGTCACATTTGCCTCAGAACAGTCAATGTTATAAATAGGTATTTAACTGACTTCCCATTAAGTCAGGATTTGACAAAAGATCATTCTAATGGGTCGGAGCTCTCAAGAATCGAGCATCAGCGTGATTGTCACAAAAAATGCTTGATCCTGTTGGCATTTTCATTATTGGTACCCCTCAGGCGCCATGCGATGAATTCAGCCCTACCAAGCTGGTATTGCCTGGATGGAAAGCCTCCTTGGACCATAAGATCAACTTAACAACACGCACCCGATGCGAGCACCAAGTAGTTCCCAGAAAATCAGAGGGCAAACCCAGGTTATTAATTTGTCTAAAATTCAGCAATATGTTTTATATATCATTAAGAAACATAGGTTTTCAGCCAATGGGTGTGAACAACTTCCATTCTGGTCTTTTCACAAAATCGGGTTTTTATAGATAATTACTTGGTTTTATAGATTTTTACAATTATTTTTTAGATTCTTAAACGTTTTACATAGAAATCAGCTAAAATAAAATAGAAATTACTGAAATCTTTTTAGATGCATTCTTATTTATTGTCGTTATTTTTTCTAATTTAATATATTTTATTACATTAAAATTTACATTAAAATTTAAAATATTAAGACAATTATCTATCATTTGTTAAGTATATTTAAAATCCTAGTTCCAACCAAAAAAATAGTCTATTTTCATTTCCTTTATGATAATACCCTCAGCAATCAGCAGTTCCTGTTTTTCTTAAACAACAGAAGAATACATTAGAACTTTCAAGAATTCAAATTCAGTTACTAAAATTAGAATTTAAAAAAAAATCTAATGCTCAAAATTATAGATATAGTTGACCTGTTATTTCTCATGTTTCTTTTTTTGTTGACTCGTTTTTGTTTTTTTTTTTTCAGGTGAAAGTAACCAAAAGGGTAAGCGGTACTCAACAGGAACAACTGATACGTGTCTTACAGAAGGGCGACTTCTTCGGAGAAAAGGCACTGCAAGGGTAAGGACATTATGTACTTATTGTGAAGGGGTGAATAAGGAGCAAGATTTTAGGTCATTGCTTGTGTATAATGTATTATAGTAGAATGTTATAACAGTAGGGTATACAATAAGCATCAGACTCATTGCATGAAGGTTGACAACCATGTATATATATATATATATATATTACCTCATGGACACATCAAAATAAAGTAACTGAGGCCATTGTAAATGCTTATATAGCTCTGACCCTGAAATGTGCAGATACTATCTCTTATTCTTACCAGATATCAATTACTATAGTTGGCTCATCAGCAGTGATTGTCCGATCATCACATAAGCGAGGAACTTAGAGACACCAAGCGCAACTGGCTCTTTGTCTACCCTATCCCAAATCAGATATGTATACTCTATTACAGATGTTGACCACAACTTATTTATGAATATAGCAAAGTATATATATATATATATATATATATAGTAAAAATTGTTTTCAGAGGTTGTTTTTATTTTGTTCAAATCCAAATTTGGTGCCTGTAATTCTCTTATTAGAGTTTATTGTCCCTAAAGGAGTTTAGCTGCTTTATTAATGACCTTTTTTATCCTTTCCACTCGTTTTACTTCTAGTTTATGTAAATGAATATTTCTTGTTATTAATATATATATATATATATATATATATATAGGTATTATTTGGTCCAGTTAAACCGGAGTTGGGAGTAATTCCATCAGGCCAAGAAAATTATTCATGAAAACATTACAATAATGCATTATTGTAATGTTTTCATTGCTCTATTTATAAAGCTGTTTTGATTTATAACGTTTTACATTTTCTGGTAATTTACAGAAACTTCCTCTCTTTCTCTTTCTCTCTCTCTCTCTCTCTCTCTCTCTATATATATATATATATATATAATGTAAATAATATCTATATATCTTGAATATGTAATTCTTTTCGCAGTTATTATTGTTTTGTTATAGTGTTCATATCTTTTCTGCTTCTTCTTTAGCAATGCTTTTGTTTAATCCTTTCTTGAAACTCAGTGCTTTATTATGTTACAATCCTTTTGCTAACTACGACGTTTTGCCAACTTGGGATACAGTCAAAATGAATCCCATTCTGCATGTAAAGAACATTTTAAAACAACACAGAAATTTCTTTTTCCCAAATATTTCATAAAAAAAGGATGAGGTATTAACAATTTTTTATTGTTCTTTTTTTTAGAGATGATTTACGCACTGCAAATATTTTAGCTGCTGATCCAACTGGAGTTGATTGCTTGGTACTCGATCGAGAGTAAGTAAACTATTTTTTAACACACACAAACACACACACACACACACACACACACACACACACACACACACACACATATATATATATATATATATATCATTGGAAAGTATCAAATTTAATTACAAAACATTTTTGCCCACATGGGCTATGTATGGAAGCAACCCACAATTTTTATGGATAATGAATTTACTTTTCATAAGTAAAAAGTACACATTTTACCAACTTTAACAAGTCTTGTGTCTACTGTATGAACAAAATACTTAATTTCTAATTGCATTGATTGATTTGTCTTTGTTCAGTATTTTTTATATCCCAACCAACAATCTAATCACAGCAGATCACAGGTGATTAGATAATATAGATGAATTTGTCGACCGGAGCAGTAAGGTGATATCAGATGATGATTGTATCCAAGAGATAATATCAACGCTAGGATCAGTAAAGCTAACTAAATTTTTGTTATGCTCAAGCCATCTAGCGAGCCATTAAATTCAGTTTTATCTCAAAGATTCACATTTTCAAGGGCAGCGTTTTCACTGTCCTTCTATATGGCTCAGAATCAAGTAAAAACTTCATTGCTGTTCATAATAATTTCAAGACCAAGTACTTTCTTGTTGAACATTGTTTTCGATGAAGTTTCTCAGAGAAGGACGGGCGTGTTAATCATGTGACAATCCATGTGTGCTAAAATTAGAGGGCACAGAGCGGAATAACAACAACAATAATAATAATAATAAAGAAAATAACAGAAAAGCCGAATGGATAAACAATATGACAAAAAGTATTTGAAGGGCTCGAAGGCTCGAAAGCCGAAATACACATAGATTTACTCAAAACGACACAAAAAAATATCAAACAGAAAAACGCCTGGCCATGATGGAATACATGGTTTCTGGTTCAAGAAATTCACCACCATTCACGACAGACTAGCACTAGAAATAAACAGATGCTTACAAGGGGCACAAATATCTGAATGGATGACCAAAAGAAAGACCACATTGATCCAAAAGGACCTAAGCAAAGGAAACGCTCCAAAAACCTACAGACCCATAACATGCCTACTGATGATGAGGAAAATATTAACTGCACAAGTAAGAGAAGGGATTTACCAATCACTAACAAGCGGCAGCTTGTTCTCCGGGGAGCAGAAAGGATGCAAAGTATTCAGGGGCACAGCAGAGTTACTTTACATAGATCAACACATCCTAAATGAGAACAAGACCAGATGGAAAAATCTAGCTATGGCCTGGATTGATTATAAAAAGGCATATGATATGGTTCCGCAAAGCTGGATAATAAACTGCCTCAATATGTACAAAATATCTGATGAAGTCATAAACTTTATCGAGATAACCATGAAAACCTGGAGAGTGGATTTGACAGCAGGAGGAAGAAGCTTAGTTGAAACAAAGATCCAAAGAGGTATTTTCCAAGGAGATGCTCTATCACCGTTACTATTCATAATTGCCATGATGTCACTTAACCACATACTCAGGAAAAGATCAATCATTTAATGTACATAGACGACATCACACAATTTGCAAAAAATGAAAAAGAACTGGAAATTCTAATACACGAAGTTAGAATATACAGTCAGGATATAGGAATAGAATTTGGCATAGAAAAATGTGCCATATTAGTAATGAAAAGGGACAAACGATACTCGACGGACGGAATGGAACTACCAAGTCAGGACAAGATTAGAACACTCGGAGAAAAGGAAACATACAAATACTTGGGCATCTTGGAGGGTGACACCATTAAACAAATGGAAATGAAAGACAAAATTCAAAAAGAATATCTCTGAAGAACTAAAAAGCTACTCGAGACAAAACTCTCTAGCCGAAACCTTATCAAAGGAATAAATATCTGGGCTGTACTCCTCGTTAGATATTCGGGACCTTTTCTTAAGTAGACCAGAGATGAACGTAAACAAATTGACCAATGAACAAGAAAACTGATGACCATGCACAAGGCATTACGTACCAGAGACGACGTTTACAGACTATACGTATCAAGAAAAGAGAGAGAGGAAGAGGACTTGCCAGCATCAAAGACAGCGTTGACACATCGATACAACGACTCGAAGACTACACAAAAAAAAAGAAACGAGGACTGATTACGGCCATCAGAAACAATACTGACAACACGATAGATAACAGAATGAGAATAACTAGGAAACAAAAATGGGAAGGAAAACAATTCTATGAGCGTTTTAAACGACTAATAAACAACATCTCACACGAAAAAACCTAGACCTGGCTAAGAAAAGAAACTTAAAAAAAGAAACTGAATCTCTCCCAATAGCAGGACAAAACAACGACGTAAGAACCAAATATATCAAAGTGAGAATAGATAAGACACAACAAAATAGCAAATGTAGACTCTAGGGTGACAGAGATGAAAACATCAATCACATAATAAGCGAATGCAGCAAATTAGCACAGAAGGAGTATAAGACTTGACACGACTGTGTGGGCAAGGTGATCCATTGGGAGATGAGCAAGAAATTTAAATTTGAGCATGCGAACAAATGGTATATGCACAACCCAACAGCTCTCCTAGAAAATGACGCACATAAACTCCTCTGGGACTTTGACATACAGATTGATCCCCTAATCTCGGCCAGAAGACCAGACCTAATGATAATCAACAGAAAAATAGAATTTGCAAAATTGTGGAGTTTGCTGTCCCGGCTGACCACAGAATAAAACAGAAAGAATGTGAAAAGAAGGATAAGTTCCTCGACCTTGCTAGTGATTTGAAAAAAGAAATATGGAACATGAAGGTGACAATCATACCAATTGTGATTGGTGCTTTTGATACAGCAATTAAAGGATTATTAAAGGGACTGGAGGACTTGGAATTTGGCGGACGAGTGGAGACCACCCAAACTACAGCATTACTGAGAACGGCCAGCATACTGGGAAGATTCCTGGAGACTTGAGGAGATATGCTATCACTCAAACTCCAGTGAAAGACCATAACCTATCACTGATGTGAAAAAATCTTATGAGTGAATGTAATAATAATAATAATAATGATAATAATAATGATAATAATCCTGGAGACTGGAGTTGACTTGCTGTCACTCAAACTCCAAATGATGACCATCATCAAACGCTGATGTGAGAAACTTTCAAAGGAATAAAATAATAGTAATAACAGACTACAAAAAGGCATATGATATGTTCCTACAAATCTGAATAATAAAATGCCTCAAAATGAACAAGATATCAGATAAAGTTATAAACTTTATCGAGAAAATCATGAAAACCTGAAGAGTGGAATTGACAGCAGGAGGGGAAATTTTAGTTAAAGCAAAGACTCAGAGAGGTATTTTCCTGGTAGATGCACAATCACCGTTACCTTTATGATAATGATAATGCCATTCCACCACAAACTTAGGAAATGCACAAGCCGATATAAACTTATTAAATCGTAGAAAAAGATCAGTTACCTAAAGTACATCGACTCAAACTCTTTGCCCCAAACGAAAAAGAATTGGAAACCCTAATACAGATAGTGAGAATATACAGTCAGGACATAGGGATGGAATATGGCATAGAAAAATGCACCATGATAATAATAAAAAGAGGGAAACGACACATGACGGAAGGAATGGAACTACCAAACCAAGAATAAATTAGAAAAAGGAAACGAACGAATACTTGAGAATATTGGAAGCTGACGCTATCAAACAAGTGGCAATGAAAGAAAAAAATTCAAAAAGAGTATCCCAGGAGAACCAGAAAGTTACTCAAAACCCTTATAAAAGGGATAAATACCTGTCCCCTCGTAAGATACTCAGAACGATTATGGAAGTGAACTTAAACAAAAGGACCAGAAAAACAATAACAATGTATAAGGTCTTACTTCACAGAGATGGCATTGACATACTATATGTGTGAAGAAAAGGAGAGAGAAGAATTACCAGCGTTGAAGATAGCGTTGACACATCGATACAACGACTCTACAAGTTTACAGAAAAGCGCGGAAGAAGACTGATTATTGCCTCTTGAAACAATACTGACAACACGAGAATCGAAAGAACAGAAATAACCAGAAAACGAAAATGGGAAGAAAAACAACCGTATGGACGTTTTAAGCGACAACCAGCGACATCTCACACGAAGAAACGTTAATGTGGCTAAAAAAGGAAACCTTAAGAGAGAAACTAAATCTCTTCTAATAGCAGCTCAAAAGGACCAATCATATCAAAGCAAGAATTGATAAGACGCAACAAATTAGCAGATTTTGGTTATGTGATGATAAAGACGAAACGATCAATCATATTATAAGCAAATGCAATAAACTAACACAGAAAAAGTATAAGACTAGACACCACTGGGTGGGCAAGGTGATCCATTGGTAATGGTGCAAGAAAGTAAAGTTTGAGCATACAAACAAATCGTATATGCACAACTTAGAATCTGTCCAAGAAAATGAGAAGCGCTAACTCCACTGAGATCTTGAGATTCAAACGGATCACTCAATCTCAGCCAGATGACCAGACCAAGTATTAATCAAAAAAAAAAAAAAAAAAAAAAGAAAAAAAAAAGAAAAGAAAAAGAACTTGCCAAATTGTGGACTTTGCTGTTCCGGCTGACCATAGAGTAAAATTGAAAGAAAGCAAAAAGAAAGATAAGTACCTGGACCTTGCTAGAGAACTGAAACACTGTGGATCATAAAATTGATGGTGTACCAATTGTGATTGGTGCTCTTGTTTCAGTCACCAAAGGATTGGTACAAGATCTGGAGGATTTGGAAATAAGTGAACGAGTGGAGACCATCAAAACAACAGTATCATTGAGATCGGCTCGAATACTGAGAAGAGTTCTTGAGACTTGAAGAGGTTTGCTGTCACTCAAACCTCAGTGAGAAACCATCGGCTAACGCTGATGTGAAAAACTCGAGAAGGAATAAATGATAATAATAATAATATTGATATCGAAAAGAAAAAAATGATCTCTTCATAGATTTGGCAAGAAGTATTCAAACTTGAAATATTTCCTCAATTTCCAGGGTTAAAACAAGTTTTTCTTGTGTGAATCAAGATTCATTAAATTGAAGAAGTACACGAACTTTGCCCATGAGAAAATATTTGATTCAGATTCAACATAAAATGAATCTTTCATCTTCTTTCAGTCAAATTACTTCATTAAATATAATGATTCTTCTGAGTTAGTGGTAAAAAATTATTTTTTCAAGTTATCATATTTGAATTTATAATAAAGAAAAACAGGACTAATTGTTTGAAAAACGTTTGGTTTGACTAATAGGGCAAAATGGCGAGGATGTTGAAAGAAATGAAACTGGCAGATTTTATTAGATTTTTCTAAATATCAACTTATTTTCTTTTATCATTTTATGAAGCATGAAAAATATTTCAAAATTATAATTTCTTTTTTTCAGATGTTATTCACAATTGATTGGAAATCTTGGGAATGTGAAACGAATTTATGAAGATGATGAGGCTGTATCGTCGTAAGTTAATATTCTTTCTTTTTCATTTTCACACACACACACACACACACACACACACACACACACACACACACACACACACACACACACACATATATATATATATATATATATATATATGGGGGTCAGTAGAATGAGCACGTACTTCAAGAGTGGTGCCTTTTTTATGAAGATGACAAAACGGTATTGTCGTAAGTTAATATTCTTTCTTTTTCATTTTCACACACACACACACACACACACACACACACACACACACACACACACATATATATATATATATGGGGGTCAGTAGAATGAGCACGTACTTCAAGAGTGGTGCCTTTTTTATGAAGATGACAAAACGGTATTGTCGTAAGTTAATATTCTTTCTTTTTCATTTTCACACACACACACACACACACACACACACACACACACACACACACACACACACACACACACACATATATATATATATATGGGGGTCAGTAGAATGAGCACGTACTTCAAGAGTGGTGCCTTTTTTATGAAGATGACAAAACGGTATTGTCGTAAGTTAATATTCTTTCTTTTTCATTTTCACACACACACACACACACACACACACACACACACACACACACACACACACACACACACACACACACACATATAAATATGAGGTTCAGTGGAATGAGCACGTATTTCAAGAGAGGCGCCTTTTTTACGATTTCATCAACTCGTTTGTTCTCTCGTGTTATAAAAATTAAAGTCAATGATTTTTTATTGGTAAATCTTTTTATTTTATCGCATGACATTCGAAGAAATTTCTTTATTTAATTTGACCAACTTTGAAATGTTTGAACTGTGTATTCGATCCCTTGTGATGCATTGGTAGCCACTGGCATCAGAGAAATCGCAATAATCGACATCTTAACGCACGTCGTTTCCATGATGTTTCATCTCCTTTATGTCGTAAGTTTCAAGTAAAATAATCTCATGTTTCGGACAACAAAAGAGACGAGGTACCACATTTTGATGAAACAATGATGAGATCATATTTGCCTTAAAACCTTATAGTCTAACGTGAAACCGCAGTAAAAAGGATAAAAGATATTTATCTCATTTATTCTTTTACTATTTCTTGTAGGATTCTTAATCTTTTGAGCGCCTTTACAATAGGCACAAATTTTCCAGTGTTTTATTTCATTTGCATATAAGAACGTTTTAAAATGTTTACTCGTTTCCTTCGCTGTCTGTCAACTCTCAGTTTCTTATCGGCAAAATGAGTCTATTTTAATGGATGTGGATGATATGGATGATGTGAAATAACAAATTCTTAAACAGATCATTGGTAAAATTACTTTACATATATAACATGAAGAGACAGATATTTTGTCTATATGACCAGACAGCGTTAATAAATTCCCAGTTGTAACTTTACGTTTAGCTATTATCAATAGAGAAACGAGAAGACACCATTTTGGGAGTTGCATTTATGACATCGAAATCTTTTAATCTGGTCTGGATCAAAATATCAGCTCGATAAAATTGTCATATCTCACGTCACTACATAAAAAAACGTTAAATATAAGCATTTTTAACAATGCAATATGCATCGAATAGAAAAAAGAAAAACTCCCGAACCTACTTATTGATTTTATCATTAAATTTATGTATGACAAAATTCATATAAAAGTATTTCAGACGAAAAAAAAATATATATATAAAAGACCTCCAAGTTTAGTCGACATTAAATGAAACTAAAAAGTTTCTAAATGAACAATACTTTACAAAATTTTCCATTTTTTTTTACATTTATTTCCTAAGTAAAGCCTCCCTCCGTAGTGACCTGGCATTTAATTTATTTTTAAAAAAGAAAAAAAGAATTTATTTTTTTATATAATAATCTTAAAATTAAAAATTAATCTCTTGCATTTTGCACGAATAAAGCAAATCTTCAATTTGGAGGATTACTTTCAACAAGAACATTGATGTTGAAGAAATTTAGAATGGAAAACTCTTTAAATAAATGTCTTCGTTTTTTTAGGTACCGAATATTGTATTAAAATCAAGTAATTCGTTGATTTTGGTTCGTTTAAAAAATGGAATTTTTTGTTACTTGAAAGGTTTTTATAGAAATTTGATCATATCTAACATATCTTGAGTTTACGTCTAAAAATCAACAACATCAAATATATTTTTGACACAAACTCTGGTGTCGTTTTTTATTTGCTCATTCCTGCTAATTTTGGAACTTGGCTTCGTTTCTGATGTGTGTGTGTGTGTGTGTGTGTGTGTGTGTGTGTGTGTGTGTGTGTGTGTGTGTGTGTGTGTGTGTGTGTGTGTGTGTGTTTGTGAATAAAATTACTTTTGGAGTAACAGGCAGTAAAACATTACCAACACTAATAGAAAAATGTAGCATATATATATATATATATATATATATATATATATATATATATATATATATATATATATATATATATATAGGCCAAAAGCAAGGCAAATCTTTTCTACCTTTGTCAGTGGTCAACTGACGGTTAGATATTTTTTGTCTTTTACTATATTGTCAATTTAAAATGCATGAAAGATTTTATTTTTTGTAAAGTCAGTGCTGTATATTATCTGTGCTTTAAATGCAAAAAGATTATTACTGTAATTCCAAGTTGCAGTTGAACCATGAAAACGGAGGTAAAAGTTGCTAATACTTTACGAATTTATCAGGGTTTGAAAACCAAAGCTAGAGTAAAAATTGAATGCCTCTAAGGATGCAATAAACCGTCAATACGGACTCTCTGATGAAATTCAAAAAAAGTAATTGTGGAATCTTTCTAAGTTAAAACTTGATACAGGCAGGAGGGCGGAAGGTTTATTTTCGAAAGGCATGTGAAGCAGCAGGGTTGGACGTAAAGGCGGACAAGCCCAACAACGGGTCAACGCCATGCCAAACTAGGTTTTGGGCATACAAATCCCACGGGACACTATATATATGTATATATATATATATATATATATATATATATGTGTGTGTGTGTGTGTGTGTGTGTGTGTGTGTGTCTTCATGTCTGCGCATCTCGATGATTTAAGAAATTGTTTATGTTCTACGTTGATGATAATATTAGGTTAGCAATTAACTTTGTGATGTTCAGCTTTTCCTCAACAAATACGACGCAAGTTACATGGTATTATTAATTATCATTAATTGGAGTAGAATTCCTGACATTATCACAAATTAGAAACAATTCATTTCAGTCATAATTTTATCATTTCGGTCATGCTCATAAACCCCAAGAAAAGATTATTTCATTTGGATGACAGGTTCTTTTACATCCTCCGTATTCAACAGATTTGGCACCAACAGATTTTCATTTGTTTCGATCAATTAGAGGTTTCGTAAGTGACAGAAAATTCAGAAACAAAGTTGAAAAATGCCTTTCAAACTTTTTCGGGAAGATCCTAGATTTCTTTGAAGATGAGTTCGAAAGTTGCCTTTCCGTTGATCACCATTCGTTGAAAATAAAGGTGCTTATATTTTCATGATAATATTTGAATAAATTTAACTTACACTTGTTTTTATATAATATCTGGTAAAACACTTTGATATATATATATATATATATATATATATATATATATATATATATATATATATATATATAGTCTGAAAAATTTGTAAAATGAAATTTAGTTCGGCTTATTTGGTGTTTTGAAATCTAAACATTTTACTTTATGTTGTTTAATCTTCATTTGTTTTTTTTTTGTTTGTTTTTTCATTTGTTTCGCTTTTAGGTTGGACCCCGAATTCAGCAAATTGAAGCTGTCTGATCTCAAGGTCCTTACAACGTTAGGAGTCGGCGGATTCGGTCGAGTGGAACTGGTAATGTACGAACTTTTCTGTTGTTATAAAAATGTTTATATAGTATCGAATCTCACGCATTTCAATTCGGAAATTTTCGTTTCATGAATATTTTTCTTGATCTCATTTTATGGGCTTCATTTTTACTTTTCGAAAAAGATATTACATTTTGGTCCCAAATTTCGAATATAAATTCTAAAAAAAATTTCGTCCAACAAAACCAAAATAAATTCATCTCATTGAATTCATTTAATTTGTTACAGTTTTAGATGATCGTTTGATAAAACGAAGTTTCATTCAATATCAGGTCCATATAGCCATATCGTAAAGAATAAATACTCTTGCAATGGTCTGCAAATATCATACACAATCAGGACCATTTTACGGATAATTTCATATTAGATATCTAAAGTTCTTAACACCGTCATGGATTTTTTCTTGTTGGTTTTCTTCAGTATTTTTGCAGAATATAATTTTGTCGACAACCTGTCTACCCCATTTGGTGCAAAAGATCACACCCTTAACACGTCAATAATAGTATTGTGTTTTCAGAATCAGATTTATACAAGGCAGCGTTAAAATAGTTAAGGCTAGTCGAGTCTCCTCTCACCAACGTCCCATATTATCATTTGTATATCAAATGAAACACTAACACTGAATGAACGAAAGGAATATTCAATACATACATTGTACACACCGAAGAAGTATTGAAGAGAATACAAAAAAAAGTCTTACTCGATGAAGCCAAGTTCAACGTAAAATAAAGCCATGCTGCCTTTACATTAAAGATGAGGTAAGAGACGGTATCCATCATCTGAGGAGGAGACAAAGATAGATTCTTGGATTCTCATGTGACCACCAGACACCCAAAGGACATGCACACAAAATACTAGAGAGACAATTATCTATTGTTTCCCTTTACTGAAATTACTAGCCCCATCTCCTATATTGGTAGCCAACCAAGACAAATTAGTCAAGTCTACTCGGCTATTTCATTCATAATTAAAAGAAAAATGGATTCATGCCTTTCCACAAGAATATTCGTGCGAAGTGGACATAAATTATTTCAGTCGGATTTTCAATTCGGAATTCCGATTCAATTTTCCTTGTTGCTAACTTGTAAGTCATCAGAACTTCACAATATTATTCAAGGAATTTCAGTTTTTCAGATTTTCATTTCTTCTGATTATTTCATCATTCCAGTATGCATTTTATCTTAACTTTGAATCAATCTTGTCTTGATTTTATGTTCTGTTTATTCCATAAAACTTTCTTCCAGTTTTGTTGTACTCTTTTGAGTCTAAGTTTTCCTTTTTGTTTTTCAGGTCCAAATTAAAGATGACAATAGCCGAACGTTCGCGCTAAAAGAAATGCGCAAACAGCACATTGTAGAAACACGACAGCAAGAACATATTCTCAATGAGAAGAAAATCATGGCGGAGGCCCGGTCAAATTTCATTGTTAGGTAAGAAGGAAATTAAAAATTTCTAAAATTACTCATTCGAATAATTTGTCTCTCATTATTTTAATAACATTCAAAGCTTTGTACCAAATATCATAATTTGGTTAAAAAGATCATCGCATGTGTTTACGTCGGGGAATCTCAATAAAATTGACAGTATTATTTTACTTGGATCTTATATTACATATTTTATAGATTTCCTTCAGTCTGGTGCGGAGCCAGAGATAATGGGGACACTTTTTAAAATTCAAACAAACTAAAACAGTAATGTTCATTTAACTATCTTCCAAACGGCAAAGCTCGCCACTCATGCTCAGTAAATACAATATATATATATATATATATATATATATATATATATATATATATATATATATATATATATTCTGCATTGGATTTAGTGCATTGGTAAAGGTGTTATATTGAAAAACAAAATAATTGCAAGTGTTAAATAAATGCTTATTAATTTGCAAATCTCTCTCTCTCTTCACACACACACACACACACACACACACACACACACACACACACACACACACACACTGGCTAATGATTCAGGCCATTTGCGACGTATAAGCCAGACCAGTGAATATAAAATAATATAATAATTGCTCCATTCTAAGCAATAGCTCATTCCAAAAAAGGAAAAGGACGAAAAGTAAAAAAGAAAAGAAAGTAGAATGACACACACACACACACACACACACACACACACACATATATATATATATAGTAGTGAGTATAAAGATCCGAACGATATTAAGAAAAAGTCTAAATGTAAAGTAACTTTTTATTCTAAAGTTTCATAGAACATTTTATCAAGGAAGAATAAGGATGTAAAGGTAAATTATATAATTCCAATATACAAAGTTCAATGAACTTAATTTTGATAAAGTTATAAGAATAATTATATGACATTCGAAAAAATAGATGATCAAAAACATTAGAACGGTTAACAAAATCATAAAATTATAATGGATACATTATATCTAAATGAAAATAGCATTCATAATTCATTGGTACTTGATGTGTAGACTTTTACTTTCAATAACAGATTGACATCTTTTGCTATACGAGTGAATTAATGTCTTGCATTCATCAACGGATATTTTCTCCCATTCTCGTTTCAAATTAATCCATAGTTCTTCGACATTTCTTGGATTATTTTCCTTGACTCTTCTATTTAGTAACTTCCAAACATTCTCAAATAGATTCATGTCTGGGCTTTGAGCTGGCCACTCCATAACAGTAACATCCTCTACAGAAAGAAATGTCTTAATAGAATTCGCTGTGTGACACGGGGCGCTATCTTGCATAAATACAGATGGTTGATTAATTGCAGTTTTCAAATTAGGTACATGTCTCTCAATATCTCTTTGTATACAGTTGTGTTAATTTTACGTGTAGCCTGATAAGAGGTCCTGTAACAGCAGTTCAAATCATGTCAAACACCATCACACTTACTCCTCAAAATTTTACGCGGCTTTTTGTGCACTGAGGCGAATATCGTTCCTTAGAACTGTGTCGAACGAACCTTCTCCCGTCACAACCGAACGGTTTAAACTTTGATTCATCGCTGAAATGAACACAATCCCACTGTTCTTCAGTCAATATAACGTGTTTTATGGCAAATCTTAATCAGCTCATTTTGTTATTTTTAGAAATGTAAGGCTTCCAATTCATTTCTGTTCAAATTCATTTCATTAAGTCTTCGGGAAATAGTGTGCCTTGATATTTTAATGCTAAGGTTAGCAATAACCATTTTTAGAGATAGCAGTTGCTGTCCTAAATCGATCCTTTTTTTTATTCATTACCAATCCATCTGTCTTCTCTTGCTGTAGTTTTCCTAGTCCTTCTAGGTGGTTTCTTGGCTTCACATGACCCAGTTTCCTCAAGTTTTCTTAAAATACTATGAATAAAACTTTTAGATTTCCCCACAATCTTTGAAATATCCCCAATCGAGAATTTATCTCCCTTGATTATCAGTTTTCTAAGTTCCAATGATGTCACGGGATTTTATCGTTTTGTTTACAATGCAAGAGCCAGTGAAGAGCTGGTGTAATTTAGTAAAATACGCGATTTCATATTCTCTCCCTAAATTAAATTTTACGGATTTATTCAATCTTTGCGATGTTTTGATCATCAGTTTTTTTCGAATGTTATATAATTATTTTTATAACTTTATTAAGACAAGTTTATTGAGCTTTGTATTTTGGAATTATATAATTTACCTTTAAATTCTTATTTTTCCTTGATAAAATGTTCGATGAAGCTTTAAAATAAAAAGTTATTTCACATTTAGACTTTTTCTTAACACCGTTCGGATCTTTATGCTCGCTAATATATATATATATATATATATATATATATATATATATATATATATATATATGTAAACTTGGTCTTGTGTTACATCCAAGCTAAACTTTGTAAACAACTCTATATATGAACTGGCTCCTGTCATTTTTGCCAATAGAGATAACAATATTTCGCTTGTTCAACTGCATGTGGATGGAAAGAATATAGGTTAGAGTCGTTTTCACGCCCATTCTCCTCTTCGCCAATTTTTGTGTCTCATAAGATATTCTAATCGGTTCGACGAGTAATGATACCGAACAAAAAATTCATATTTCCTTTGGTATTAACGCTTAGTAAACTGAAACAGTCTCCACAGGATTCAAATTAATTTTGCCAATTGCAGTTTTCGTACTGATAACCAATTGGACGTCTTACGCTGCAAAACATATTGCACCTTTGAAACAGGTTTGATTAAGCTTAGAAAATACCCCTCTAAATGTTTCTGTAGATTATTTTTAGTTTTTTCCCTTATATTTACTGATAATGATTTTCACTATAACTTGACTCGGGTTGTCAATTTACAGTTGAGTATGGAATGCAAATCAAAGATAAATGGATCGATTTGATTTAGTTCTGTCTGTAAGAGCTGTTGATGTGTTTAATAATAATAATAATAATAATAATAATAATAATAATAATAATAATAATGTAGAATATGTGTGGAGACAGGAATGAAACAGTTAATTACAAAACAAGCGAATGCAGCAAACTAGCCCAAAAGAAGTTCAAGACAAAGTACGATTGGCTAGAAAATGTGATCCACTGGGAATTGTGTAAGATATTAAAATTTAATCCTACTAAACCAGAATCCATCCAAGAGAATGAGAGGTATAAAATTCTCTGGGATTTTGAAATACTAACGGATCACCTAATTCCTGTCAGAAGACCAGAACAAGTGTTTATTAACAAGGTAACAAAACTTGCCATCTTGTGGATGTTGCTGTTCCGGCAGACCACAGAGTGAAAAAAAAAAGAAAGAAAGAAAGAGAAAAAAATAAACATTTTCTTGGATCTCGCCAGAAAACTAAAAATATCTATGTAACTTGAGAGTGACGGTGATATCGATTGCGGCTGGTTCGTTTGTAATGATCCCCAAAGTTGTAAAAACAGGAGAAACTGGAAATCAGAAGTGCCAAGATTATATAAACCTCAGCATTGTCAAGATCAGTTAAAATACTGTGTAAAGTTCTGGAGAACTGAGGAGACTTGCTGTCACCTCGACTCCAGGGGCACGTCTCCAACTAACTCTGGGGAGAAAAAACATACAAAGAGTGAAATAAGGATAATAATTGACAATAAATAATAATAAAACAATACAAGCCTGTTACATTTATTTAAAAAAAAAAAAACTTTGAAAAAGTTAAATTCTGTCTTTCTTACTTTTCAGATTGTTCAAAACTTTTAAAGATAAAAAGCATTTGTATATGCTACTTGAAGTTTGCTTAGGAGGTGAACTATGGACAATTTTACGGGACAAGTGAGTTTTCTTATTTATTCTATTCAAATAAAACAATTTCTCTTTGAGTTTCTTTGACGATGAATTACATTTTAAAGGCTAATCCTAATTTTCGTTGCTTTTATTTAACTATTTAGGCCGATGTAATCTTCTCAAATATATGCTACCTTTTGTAATTCTCATGCCGCTTAAATACATGACGTTTCCTGGAAAACGTAATGTCAGTCTCTGGACATGAAAATATACAGATATTATTTTGAACAGAGGAGAAGCAGACATGAAAGAAAAGAAATTAAAAAAAAAAGCTGTATCATTCTCAGTAGAATGGAACCAAACTTTAGATGAATGTGAAAAAAAAAAAATGAAAATACCATGACTTAACATGTGGCTTGGAAATACGAAATTACCAAATTGTCATGATTGATTGTCATATGATAAAAAAAGTTGATCATAGGCATACAAGAAATTGCTAATCTTTTAAAAATCAGTATCTCGCAATGCGTAGCACCTGTTCTGAAAATCTCAGAAGAAGCCAGGTTGAATTGAAATAGAGAGAGAGAGAGAGAGAGAGAGAGAGAGAGAGAGAGAGAGAGAGAATGTTGGCATAAACAGATACCAATGTTGAACTCATGAAAAAGAACTATAAAAAATTCCACTTTATGTGTGTGAGCCTGGCAGAAAAGCAAAGTTTTCACGGCACTTCTGGCCAGGATTAAATCATCTGTTACTTTTAATCTGCTATTTCTCTTCTAGTTTTTCCTCCTTTGTCATATTCTCATCTTCGAGTGGGATGCAGAAGAAAAAAAAAACAAGAAAAACTGAAGTGAACTTAGCTTTGCAGTTGGAATTCTTTCGACGTGGACTGCGCAAATTTTTGCCTTAATTGGGAAGTGAATAAATACTTGTATCAGAGGATGAAGCATGTGTATCTATGACAATCGAATTGACCACGCTTAAAATTATTAAAACCTAATTTTAAGAATAGAAAATTAAAATCATTTTATATCCTATAGTTTTAGAAATAAATGTGATTTTTAAAAGTAATTACACCCAAATACCAAGCAGAATTGTCGGCTGGTGAATCATTTGTCATTGACAATGAGTTCCGATACTACACTCTGTATCGATCCTTACATAATTAAATCGATCTATTTTTCAGTGTCTGTTAAAGTAAAAATAGTTTTATGGTATAGATTGAGTAAAGAAAAGCTTTTGGAATAATTTCATAATCATGAACACCATTATGTTTTAGCATACAAATTGTCCAAGCAACGAGTGAACTTCAAGAAAACAGTGGAAAACTGGAAATCAGACATAAAAATATAAAGAGGCATCTTCTAGAGTGACTCACTTTCCTCTCGACTCTTCATTCTCCTGATAAATCATAAACGAAGGAGGATAAAATACTTATAAACAAAATCGCACGAAAGGATAACCCAACCTTTGTACATAGATGATTAGTAAAAACTCTTTGAAAAAAGTAATGCGAAAACTGATAACTTTAGTTTCGAAGAAATCTTCTGCTAGATGATGTTATAGACAAGCATATAGTTGCAAAAGACAACGGACGAGCAGATTGGATTCATTTCGTTTATTTTAGATAAACAGAAGTCGGTAGATTTAGAAAAGATACAGGCTTTCTTCTTCCACCTGATAAAGGTCAGAAGGCGAATGGGTGTAAATGTATTCTCGGCCAGGTGACTTGGTTGTGTTGCGGCGTGGCGATGCGTTGTGGCTTGGTCGACTGTCAACGGTCTTTGATCTTGTCCGAAATGCAACGCATGAAAATTCTCGCTTGTATCAGTCCTGCTGTGAACTGCCGTTCATTACTTATTGGTTGACCGTTTTATTGCCGTGCTGGGATTGAAATCGTCTCAAAAAAAGTTTTGGTGGAAACTTTAGAATTGGTTAAAAAAAACGTTTTTGATTGTCTGTTAACTTAGCTTTTCAACCGGAAGCTGCAAGGAGCCTACATGTGCAGAGAAATGATTGATTCATTGTGTTGGTGGTTACTGTCGGGTCAACATCCGGTTAGCTTCTTTCAACTAAATATATGTTTGATGGATTCTTTTCCCAAGTGTTTAATTTATTTCTCATTGGAGTGGTTGTATTGAGTGAGTGAATTTGTGAATTAGTGGAAATTTTGATTTTTGTTGTAAAACAATATCTTTTTGATGAGGTTAAAAATTGAAGATTTAGTTTTACTAACCTGATAGAGAAGAATGAAGCATTCATGATTTTAACATTTATGACAACATTTCAAAGCAGAACATTCACTAAAAACTTTCTTAAGAATTTTCAAAAAACTGATATGCTAGAAAAACATGTTCCGGTTTTCTATTAGTTACGACATAAAAATGACATGATAAGTATTGTTGTTATTGAGGTATGCAGCAACGAATAGAGACAAAAAACATTAAGTGAATTAAAGAAAAAAATTCAGCTTACACTTGTTAAATTAAATTAAAAATTAAGAAGAAGATTAAAACTTCTGTTCCAAATATTCCACTTTATGGTTAGCTTGTTTTCTTAACTTTAGAACAAGATATTGAAAGTTGTTTATTTTGTCTTTGTTCGTGAAATTGCGTTTGTTGATTCAATAAAACTCATTATTTGCAGGGGTTCATTTGACGACACAACCACCAGGTTCCACACGGGTTGTGTGATTGAAGCCTTTGATTATTTGCATAACAAAGGTGTGGTTTATAGAGATCTGAAACCGGAGAACCTATTGCTGGACAGTCAGGGATATGTGAAACTGGTAATTTTTTATTCATTTATAAACATATTGGTATATCATATAGTGTCAGTATTGACAAAGAATTGGATGTTTTCGGATAAGATATCAGTGATAGGGTGTATGAAAGAGATTTGTTTTTAAATCAAAGAAAAGCAAACGTGACAAGGAACACGTTTAAAATTTTAAGGGACTCTGCGAAAGTTAACATATACATGTTTGAATTCTCAGCAGATTTAACCTATGAAAAATCAGCCGACAAATTTTAAAGCATCCTTTCACCCATTCATACCTGTGTGTGTGTGTATGTGTGTGTCTGTGTGTGTGTGTGTGCATGTTTAAATTGTATCAGCTTTCTTTCTTGGTTAATACCTTGTCAGAAAAGTCTCTATACGTGTATTCCATTTTTTAGTATTTAGTTGCTCTATATATTTGATTCCTGTATGTTAAACAGTTTCTCTTTTCATAAAAGATAATCCACACAGAAAACAATTTTTAAATCCTACATAAAACTTTTTCAATTTCTAGGTTGATTTTGGATTTGCCAAGAAAATTGGTCATGGGCGAAAGACGTGGACATTTTGTGGAACACCAGAATACGTAGCGCCAGAAATAATCCTTAATAAAGGTCATGACCTCTCATCCGATTGTTGGTCTCTGGGTATTTTAATGTTTGAACTTCTGACTGGAAGGTGAGTCGAATGAAAAGATCCAACACTGTAATCTATTTCTTTGTTGATTTCATATCATAGCATATAAAGTGCTCGTTTAATTTTGATGTAAATGGAAAAGTCATATAATTGAGGATAATTATTTTGTCTCACTTCGCATTAAAATTTTTAACCTTGTAATGCACTGTCTTAAAGACATCAGTAAGTTTGTACCTAAAAGCTCCTTATATATATATATATATATATATATATATATTGGGTGCAACTACAGGTCTACTTATATGTATATATATTTGTATACCTGTGGTTTCACTCCAAAATGTCTTCTTCAGCACTTGTAAAGAAAGAAATATGGCAAGCATTTAAGAATTATAAAGAAACTCTTTTAATAAATAAACTTAGAGCAACTCAGAAAGTTGAATTTTTCAATGAAACCAAAATTTTGTGGCGATCATTTGATATTTTCAGATGGTATTTTGATTTATGATTTTTAAAAATTCCTTTGGTTTTTATTTTCAGTCCACCATTCAATGGCTCTGATCCGATGAAGACCTACAATATGATTTTAAAAGGCATTGATGCCATAGACTTTCCCAGAAAGATCACAAGAAGCGCACAGAACTTGATTAAGAAACTCTGCCGGTAAATAATATGGATATGATGTTTTTTAAAAAATATAAATAAGCTCTTTTCCTTGTGATGTTTCAGCTTTACGATGCAATAACAGCAATAATTATATTCACTTTACTTAAAAATGTGTATTCCTTTTTGTAAGTGAGTGATGTAGACACTCCTAGCGATACGATACGATATCTCTACCGATGACCAGATGGCATCATTCATTCATCCTCTAATCTTTCTAGTGATCTAAAGCATTAACTTCTCCCAGTGTTTATCTTTCTGTTAACTTTTGGATTCTTTATCAAATGTTAAAAGCCAAGTGTTTACCAAACCAGATACAAAGTAAAACAACTTCATTTAATTCAACAAATATTTATATCCATCTCAGGCTATGGAGTTGTGGCTGTAATGACTTACAGCAACAACTCCAAAGCCTGAGATGGATATAATGGAAATGAAAAAGTTTGTTTTGCTGAAACGTCTAAAAAACTGAGTCATTTTTTCCTTTTTTGTAGCGATAATCCAACGGAGCGATTGGGTTATGGTCGCGGTGGAATTCGAGAAATTCAGAAACATAAATGGTTTGAAGGATTTAATTGGGACGGACTCTTGAGAGGAACTATGAAAGCGCCAATCGTTCCGACGGTTAGTGAATTCAATATGACACATAAACTCATATACAAGAGCAAGAGAATGTTTATATAGAAAATACAGAGAATTTATTAAAAAATTACAATAGTCTTATTCTATGAGAAATGCTAGCTTTAATTTCCGACGATGACGGAAAATCATTTTTATTCTTGTTAAGTCATAAAAAATAGATTTCAAAGCATTGCCTATTTAAGAGATAAAACCATTTTCTGCCTTTTTCCTATCAAAGCATCTATACTTTTCATATATCTCCTTCACTTTCCCTCTCTTTTATTATTTGTTTATGGTAATACAGGAGAGGAAAGAGAAAGGAGGGGGAACAACTGACTTGACTAGGAATATCGTACTTACTGTTAAGTAGAAGGAGTGGAAAATATGTTAAAAAAAAAAAAATAGAAGTAACCAATGAAACGAGATCTATAAACACAAATGTTAAAGAGGGTTCCTTTTTATCAGGTTAATTTAGAACGCTTGCGAAGAAGCTCATTTGTTGAATGACCGTTTTATTATAATTGCGTTCTTAGTGAGAGTTCATGGATAACTTGTTTTTGGCTATCTTTTTTAAAGTGGTTTAGCCTCAAAAAGAAATTATATAAATATCATTTATTCCTGGGCGTTGTGGCGAGCGAGGAATCTCTAGCCTGTCGAAGACGCACAGGGTCTGCAAGAATGAGAACGGTCCATCATGGAATGCAAAGTATTATTTATATACTTTTGATGAAATCAGTCAAGCTTCTGTTTCGAATGACCCAAAAGCTGTTTTCATCTTTGAACGTGATAAAGTGTTTATGAATCCCCACGAGATTTGAGTGTAACATTATGTTCATATCTATCTATCTATCTATCTATCTATCTATCTATCTATCTATCTATCTATCTATCTATCTATCACAGAGCAACTCTGTTTTTCTTTATATATTTCTAAGACACCTGATTATTTATAAATGCCCAATAATATTGTTAATTCATTTACAATTTATATTTACAGTTCAGTTCTCCATTTGACACTTCGAACTTTGACACTTATCCGGACATTGAAGAAGAAGAACCACCAGATGATACGAGCGGATGGGATAAAGACTTTTAATAAACCTGAAAAGACTATTTTTGAAAACCAAATTAAAATCATACCGTTCATTGAAGAAATGATTGGTTTAAAAGATAAAGTAAAAAAAAGAAAAAAAAAAAAAAAAAAAAAAAAAGACAAGGGATAGAAGAAAAATTACAAACAGAAAAAAACATGTAAAAAATACCACAACAACAAGTACAAAAACAGCATAAACAGAAGTTAAAAAATAAAATAGAATTTGTAGATGGCAAAATGGAGAGATTCTTGTGACGTAACTTCTGTTTTAACCAAGTGGCGTTAAAATGTCACGTCAAGATGATGTTTAGAAATAAAGTCACCATGTTTAAATAGGAATTGGTGGAATCTTTAACGCACACCCAAATGAAAAAATGTAATTTTTCAAATCTTGACGTGAACTATTAAATCTCAGAAAAGAAGCAATATTTATTCAAGGGAGGCTACTCATAATCAACTTTGCATCAAGGGGAATTAATTTAGATAAAAGGACAACTGGAAATGTTATCGATCATTTTTTTATTTTTTATTTAAAAAAAATTGTGCCTCGTATTCAGAATGCGCCTAATTTATAACTTACACCAGTAAAGAATATTTTAAACAGTATTTATCTAAAGACTACCGACATTTTTTCTGCATTTAAATCTTATTGGATAAAGAGAGAACATTGTAACAACTTAGTTATGAACTTTTATAACATCTATTTATTATTATTATTATTATTATTATTATTATTATTATTATTATTATTATTATTATTATTATTATTATTATTATTATTATTATAGGGACAAGTCTAATCAAATCTCAAATGAATTTCTCGATGATCTCGCCAATTTTAACTGTGCTGTAGTGCATATTATTTTCTTAGCTGGATGCCAATTAGTTCAGTTCTCTAGTCTTACAAATCCCTTTCCAACAAAGAATCTCGTGGTCAAGTGACAACAAGTATTTTTTTAGTCTATAGAACTTTATACCTTATTCTCATCAAGATTTGTAAAGTCTTATAAATAAGACTTCTCAGTGGTACACTCAGCTAACATGGA
Organism: Sepioteuthis lessoniana; assembly: GCA_963585895.1. NCBI lineage: Eukaryota > Metazoa > Mollusca > Cephalopoda > Myopsida > Loliginidae > Sepioteuthis > Sepioteuthis lessoniana. Next base: position 131,096,903 of record OY757909.1, on the reverse strand, counting down.
ATTATGTGAGAAAATAATTTTTATACTCAGTTTCTTGTTTCTACAATTGTCGCAAGATGATGTAAGAAAGAAAGAAAGAAAGAAAGAAAGAAAGAAAGAAAGAAAAAGAAGAAAGAAAGAATGAAAACTTCCATAGAATTCATTCAAATATTTTTACATATTGTCTTAAAAAAGGATTTTTGGAATCTGAGGTCGGGTGAATAACAACAAAAAGAAAAAAGAAAAAAAGAAAAAAGTCAGATAAAACAAACCTAGCAACAAACAAACAAACAAACAAACAAACAAACAAACAAACCTTGTTTATTTTGTTTACGCTATAACATTACTTTTTTAAAAATTTGTACTTGCAAAATTCAACATCCGAATGACATGAAACATTTCAATGTTTCTTCTGAAATCTGAAGAGTAGAAGGAGTTTCTATTTTTCAGTTTTTCAAGAGACAAGTTACTCAATGACCGAGTCTCCACAGTTTTCTCGTTAGATTTGCATCTGATCAATAAGGAATCACTTTGATCGCATTCATAATCTATGATCTATTTTTGATTGATGACCAGAATATCGCTCTTAAAATAATCGTAATATTAAATTTGAAATATAATTTTCAACACGTTGATTATGCTCATATATTTCTGCTACCTCCTGTTCTCTCTTCTCTCACTCTCATTGTCTGTTTCACTTTCACGTTATCGATTTTTTTCTACCTCTTTCTTTTCACCGATTCTTTTCTCACAATTTACCAATGTTTGTCAAATAATGCAAACAAGAATTAATTCAATACCCAGAAAATATTTTAATGTTTATCTATTGTTTTAATAAGAAAATGTTTTTTTTTCTTTTTTTCTCCAACTTTCTATTCTGAAGACAAATAAAACAAATATGTAGTTCAGTAATCAATATGAATGACATTTTCAAAGAGATTGATAAATTGATATTTACTTTAGTGCTTGACAGAAATAATAGAGCAGACAATAAGAATTATTATTCTTATATATGTAATACAACCCGAAGATTCCATTTTCATTTATTCTTTCTATTACTCTTCACTGGATTTTCTTTCTTTCTTTCTTTCTTTCTTGTTTAAGGTACTCCAAGCTCCAATTTTTTCTCCTAAATTTTATCACCAAATAATTCATCTGGTTCTGACATTAGATCCTATACAGAAACAATGGGCCGTTGCGGAGAAAGAAACCGAAATATTATATGTGTTTTGCGTAACTAACGGTTGACATATATATATATATATATATATATATATATATATATATATATATATATATAAGGTCTTGAAAAAATAATGTACCCGCTTTTAGGAACTTGTATTTTAACAACTTTAAATGTAAAGATCTGTGAAGATATGTTATTTTCTGTGTGATCCAGTTTAATATTCGGTCACGTTATCGAGTTCTTTTAATCCTGCCCACAGCTAATCTCAGGAAATTTTATCAACCAAATGCAGTTTCGTATACACGTTGAGAGGTATAGATTGAAAAATTTCAAATTAAATTTGTCTCTCACCCGGCTGTAAGTTTCATTTACGAAATAAAAGTGAGTTCAATAAGTATCGAGACCTGAATTGTTTTTACCATGACAGGAATAAACACTCAAATATACGTCAATTTTCTTCAAAAAATTCCCTGGGGATTCAACACACTTAGTTCAGTGAGTTTTGTATTAGTCAAAGCACCTTTGAAACTCTGCTCTGTGAATCTGTTACGTCATATTTATTCTAATGTCTTCCACGTCCTCAAATCTTGATCTTCAGAGGAATTTTCAGTTTAAAAGCAAAAGAGACTGTTGGGCTGGTACCCTACTTATATACAAACTATTGATCAAAAGGTATTGAAAAATGTTTTAACAACAGTCTAGACGTTTCGACATCATCACTTTATTATAGAAATTGGTTTGCTGTAAAATCTTCTTTAGTTGAATGCTAAATTTCAAAATTTAAAAAATGTAAAGATTCTTATCACATCTCGTAAGTCTTAACAATATTCTTCCTTGGAAAAGGACTGACACAATACCGAAGAATTGATGCAAGGATGAGTCGATAGCAAAAATCATATCAACTTCTAAAACCTGTTGCTTCTGAATAATGTTTTTATGCGCTTAATAATCTAGCATTACAATTGAAGATCACTTAAATTCTATACTTTTATCCCCAGGGTTGCATCCTCTGTGAAGGGAATTGATATATTGGTTACGATTAGTCAATGTTTAAAGTGCGATAAGAAAGATCCGAAGCCGAATGTTTTTCGATCTCATTTTTCTGATGAAACCTGGCTCATTTTCTAAAACTTTTCTCGTTCCCTAATGATATGTTCAACCGAAAAATAAGTTCTAAAAAGTTTCTGCTTCAGGTTACCCTTACAGCGCTTTTAACATGGACTACATCGTAATTACAAAAAAAATTATTTGAGGCGTAATAATGTCAGCATCGACATTGCTACTGTAATAAATAGCCTCCTTTCTATAAAATACTGGCAAAATAAGATGCTTCTGTCTGGTTGCGGATTTAGGTCTCTTTATAATTCATTGAAAAATGACTATGTCCATATTTACTGTTTCTATGACCACACATAAACAAATGAAACTTTTTTGGTGAATCTATTTTAAACCATCTATTGAGTTACGTCCCTTAGAAAAAGACAAATCTCAAAAATATCCCGCCAGGAGTTTTTTTAAAATTCAGCTAATTTATTTTTATTTTGTCTGTATAAATGCGTTTTTTTTTTTTCTTTTTTTAAAAATATTTTTTTGTGTGAAAACCAAATTTTGGCTGTTGCCTTTTCTTTTGTCAAAACCAAGAAAGAAGAGATTTATAAAATTTGAGAGAGAAAAAAAAAAAAGAAAAAAAAAAAAAAAAGAAAAAACTAGTGTATTTCATTCATACCACCGTTTATAAAATCTTTTTACAAATATTTTTTGTAAACTTACCGATGATCAATAAAACTGAGAAAGTTTCAATTTGTTTTGTTTGTTTTTCCATAATTTTGAAAACAATTTAGCAAATGCAGTTAGATTTTAATTTCTGAATTAATTTTCATTTCGAAGTACAAGTTGATACATTCATCACTGGAATGTAAATTTTTTCTTCTTTGTATTTTACATTGTATCCGGAGTTAATCCCTTTCTGTTTATTTTTTTTATAGCAACTGGACGATGATAGATTAATATGGAGTTGTGGTCATTGTATTTATAAAATATCATTCAGAAAAAAATTTCTGTGTTACTAATACCATTATTTCATTCAAATACACAAACATTCTATTCATTAGAATTGAGGATGACATTCATCTATCTAACATCTAAAGTTTAGACCTTTTCATGTTAGGTGTACTAATGATCTATCTTCTTCACTTACTTTGAAAATCGAGTCGGTATAAAAGCTCTTTTTAACATCTATCAGACAAACATGTCTTGTTAGAGTAAAGACTAATAAAGCTTATCTCTAAGTTTAATCACTGGTTCTGCATTTTCTACAATTTGTCTCATTTTATAATGAAACATTTTATGCGACCAGAACGATTTACCTATGACTCAGAAAGTGAAGCTGTTGACAAACGCCGGACACAGAGGTTCGAAACCATTACCAACTTCACTGAAAATTTATTGCATGAGAACCAGAATCGGCTTATTAACAAGCGTGCTCTCCTGACTAATTATGTGTCACACTCATTCAACAACATCATTGGGCGCCTCTGGTGGTGAAATGGTTAGCAAGCTAGACAATCAAACCTTCACAAGTGAGTTCGAGTCACATTGGGTGCTCCATCCATGCGGCCTTGTGCCACCTCTAAGCAAAAATGCTTTGTAAATTCCAACATCATTGCAGACTGCGAGTCCAATGAAGAAGCCATCGACATATACTTGCCACTCGGCGACACGAAACCGGCGAAACATTGGACTGTTTTCTAAAGACCCTTTGAACATTAAGCAGGGATTGCAATTTTAACCCCATGACTGGATTGGAGGCTCAAGAGGAAAACATTTTGGACGTCTTCGTAAATAGACTACACAATGTTCAGGTAAGCAACGTCTTCTTGAAAATAGGACTCTGACTCTGAAAACAGCGTATGGACAAGCATATATATGCAAGCTTACTATACAGTAGTCCATCTCTTATTTTCAACCCGACAATGTGAGTTCCGATCTAAAACAACTTGTTCCTACTACCCCCTCTCAATGATAGTCCGATTTACTCTTGTGCCAAGAATTTCCCACATTCAAACACTCTAGAACAAACTGTCACTGCGGCATCAAACAGACGGACGTGCTATAACTGCAGGTTAAGTCTATACTCACAGCTTTCCTGTTATGCCGAGGAAATTCGTTGCTACAAGTGTGGAAAAATATGATATTTTTCCAAAGTATGCCATTCGTCTCAAAGTACCTTTAACAAAACAATCCGTCCAGTCAGTTCATTACCATTTTCTGCAATCATAAAAACTATTACTAATTGCTAAATACTGGCAGTTCAGAAAATTATATTTGAGACAGTCTAGTGAAAATGGCATTATGTCCCCTCCCCAAGGAAAGTAACAATGGCAAACGCATCATTGTCGTCGCATGTAATTGGTTACTCTTTGGTCGACCAACAATTTAATAGCGTCCCGTACAAAGTCGTTGAATAGTCTCTAATGAAAGAGCTTTGTTGTGAGGTGATATTAGGCCACGACTTTTTCAACAACACTCCATTATTGAACTCCTTTTCGGCAGATATAAACCTGCATTGAAAATTCGTGGACTGACTGCTGGTAATATTCCGTACCCATCACTTCTGGAAAACTTGACAAAAGACTGCAAGCTAATAGCGATAAAAAGTCGATGTTATTCGCACGACGACAAACAATTTATCAAGTACGAAATAAAAAGAATGCTTCAGGAATTAATAATTGAGCCAAGTACGTCACCCTGGAGGGCCCAAGTACTAATAACAACCACAGAAAACCGTAAAAAGAGGATGGTTATCGATTATTCTCAGATAATCAACCGGTTCACGTTTCTGGACGCTTTTCCATTGCCCCGAAAAGATGAAATGCTCTGTGAAATAGTTAAATATTGTATATTCTGCACGTTAGATCTGAAAAGTGCTTATCACCAGGTGACCATTAAGTCAGAAGACCAACCTTACTCAAAAGCGGTTGACCGGTAGTACCAGTTTCGAAGAATACCGTTTGGAGTGACTAATGGAGTGGCCAATTTCCTGAGGACAATTGACAAAATTATAATGGACGAAAAACTGGAAGGCACATTTGCCTATATAGTCAATGTATGTGACTGTGTGTGGCCACGATAAAAAAAAGACCACAAGGAAAACCTCAGACAGTTCATGAACGTCGTCAATAAATACATCTTTACTCTAAATAATGACAAATGCTCGTTTGGACAAAATAAAATCAGTCGACTGGATTTTACAGTAAGCAATAGTAGGCCCCGGACCCAGATCGATTGAAACTGCTACTCGAATTTCCTGTCCTAAATAATATAAGTGTCCTGCGACGAACTCTGGACTTGTCAGGCCCTTCTGAGGAGTCAGCATCTGAAGCCCTGACAAAAGTAGATGATCCTGATGAGTGATCAACGCTCCAGAAATGGATCCTGATGACCCGTATTCAGACTCAGAGAAGCTTTATCCACAAAAGACGATATATTTCGGGACGAAATATTTCATTTCAAGGACTAACAGGCGAGCTCTAAAAGACATGTCTCCCAGTTTAAATAATCCAAAGCAACACTGTAAACTACTCAGGAGTTTACCCTTCTTATAAAGAGCCCGGACATTTAAAGGATTTTCTCCTTTATGAGTAAAGAAAGACGGGGGGTGGGGGAGAATGTGCTAAAGGATTTTCTCCCTTATGAGTAAAGATAGTCGTGGGGGAAAATATACTAATAATCCACCTTGATTATCTCCCTTGAAAACCGAGCAGGTATAAAAGCTCTCAGTAACATCTGTTAGACTGACAAGTCTAGGTAGAGTAAAGTGTAATAAAGCTTATTAAAGTTTAATCATTGCTTCTGTAGTTACTACACAATGTAATGATTACTTCTTTCAGTCTACTGTAATCTGATTGTATCAATGTAAGCTGCAGACTATTTCAGATGATAATGCTGCCAGCATGTTGTAAAACTTTGGTGCTGGCACACCTATTTTTGCGATGTTAAACCGTGCTTCCATAATACCAGATCACCCTATCTCGTTTAATTTTATAAATATTGGCGTTTAATGGACACAGTTTGTATCGACTCGCTGTTATCTGTGAATGTTAAGTTTTACTCTATTTCGTTGCCCGACATTGTATGAATGAATCAGTAAAGTGTTCATCCGTCGAGATTATCATGATGATAAGAAATTCATGTCAAATTAGAGTTGCCTGAGTAAAAAAATATTTCTCAGAGGATCAGAAAATTAGATTAACGAACTATGATATTCCACAAATAATATTAATAATGATATATGTCAAATATACATAAGTTTAAAAAATGTGTTGTTGTTTTAAATAAAATAAAGTTTTTGGTGGGGTATGGGTTAATTAATCAGTTCAATGTTTTGTTAAAAAAATATTTTATATTTTTTACTCATAGTTTGTGTTAACATGAAAAATATTTACGATTGATCTGTCCATTTCCAAGATTCCTCTGTAATTACTGATAATCCGTTTTTTTTTGTTGAGAGCCTTTGTCTGCGGGAAGATTTAATATTTTATTTAATTTTCTTTTCCTTTCTTTTTATTAATTATTATATTTTTCACTCACTACATTGTTTTCAATTATTTTTTCGTAGCTTTTCTTTTCCTCACAAATAGATTTCTCAAAAATAAAACAAACAAATGAATATATAAAAATTGAGAGAAGAGAAGAACAAATAAAGAAATGATTTATTAAAGCCTTATTCAATATTACTTAACTAGGTCAAGTTAAGAAGTTACTTTCGTATTTGAGGAGCACTTAGGGTGGTGTAATGGTTACCAAGCTAGACAAGTTCAAGTCACATTGTGTGCACTATTCAGGCAGTCTTTTGCTAAATCTAAGCAAAAAGCTTAGTAAATTACTACTTCAGTATTTGTAGAGAACTGATCAAGGATGAGACTACTATGTCTGACTTTATCACAAAAATGAAGACAAATAAAGAAAAAGAACGAATTAAAAAGAAGAACAAGAAAAACTGTACAAAGATTCAAAGAAGAACAGGCACTCAAAGAAAGAAGAAAAGAAAGACGAAAAGTTGTACAAAAATCCAAAGAACTGGGACTTGAAGAAAAGGCTAGAAGTGACCTACACGAGGGTGGGGCGTGCTGTTTTGAACAAATCTTAGAAGAAGCATCCCTGAGGAGTACGCCACTTGTATAACATCTTACAAATCATCTAAGTAAGACAAGCTGGAAACTTATGAAGAAGCTCTTATGTAAGGTTCTCCTATAGACTTCAACATATAGAAACACGCGTGTTTCTCCACTGGTAAGGCTTACATTTATCAGTTCTGAGCAGACATTAAATGCAGAACTGGTGCCTCACCATCAAATTCTAATGCTATACCGAGGACACATATCTTATAACTAAATATAACATTTATTAACAAAATTACGTGAAATCTTTTTCAGAGCAATATCAACATCATAATATAAATATATAATTGCTGAACCTCTTTTTGATTGTATGATATGTCTTTCATAATAATAATTACTGCTTGTAACAATACAGTATAAATTTTGAATTTACCACACATTGTAAAAGAGACATTATTAAGAAAAATGATATGGATTTTGACATCTGTCAGTTAAATTCGCTATATTTTTGAAAGAAACACAGCTGAAATTCAAGTATTGATCCCTTATTCAGACAAGACTTAACCAAGTGATTCATTAAATGAAAGGAGTCTTCATAGTGTAATGGCTTACGTGTTCGATTCCATTCGAACCCTAATCCTACTATTGAGTTCACTTCCGGAATAAAACTTTTGAGAAAGCTATGAACCCCTTTATCCTTCTTGCTATTGGCTAAGTATTGCCACTACTGGGTTCTAGAAGGATGGCTTTGACTTTAAATTACACGTGAAGGTTGATATGCAATTAAACAAAGAAACCAAACAAATCTATGAATTATATTCTGTTACAGCCCAGAATAAACACTCATCTCGTCGATTGATTCTATTATTATTCTTGACCATTTTCAACTTTCTATCGAAGAGGGCTTTATTTCAACGAACAGGTGGAAAAATCAGTTTTCATTCATATATTCAAAGAAATTGTACATTCAAGGAAAATGTCTGTATTTTTTGAGCGTACGCACACACATACACGCATATATATATATATACATATATATATATATATATATATATATGCACACGCGCACACGCGCGTGTGTGTGCTTGCAAATATTTAAAAATACGAACTTAACTACTCTCATTTGGAGAAATTTTTTAAAAAGTATATTTCTAGGGAGGTAACCTGAAAAGAGTTACCTCCCTTGTATTAGATAAATTTTTACCTTTCAGTTCGCAAAGTAAAACCAGAAAAATGTATATAAGTTTCTAGACTTATCATTGGCACCATAAATCACAATAATTGTTTAGACTTATAACATTCAAATTCAGTCTCTCAGTAATGAGCATTAATAAATGTAATATTTCTACTCTCATGAATTTTAAGAGGATTCTAAAGTATCTATTTCGCTTACACACACACACACACACACACACACACACACACATATATACATATATATATATATGTGTGTGTGTGTGTGTGTGTAAATTTTCTAAACAAAGAAAAAATTGAAACGAACCCACTAATACTTTTAATAGTTCCCTTAGTAAAAAGGCTCAAAAATCTATCTGGAATCAAAGTGTATTAGCAAAAATGTTTACATTTTCGAATGGGCATGTTGCTCTGAACAATATATACGGAAATAAGAATAATCTTTCATTTTTTTAGAAAAAAAAATAGCAACAGGCACAGAAAAAAATCATTAGATCATGATAAATAACTTCAGCAATGAGGATTAACATTGCAGTTTAACACTCCACGACATTAACTTAGACGCTGTTTGAGGGGAAAAAAAAGAAAAATATATTTAACAATATTACGAAAAAAGCTGGATATTACGTTTAAAAACTCTATTCCTAAATTGTAAAACAAATGTAACCGCCTGAAAAACACTGTATTTTAATCTCTTACGCTCTCCTTAACTTTTATTGGCTGATTTTTCTATCTAATCCCATCTTGGTGAGAAAAAAAATTGAATTATTTTCAAATTTAAAAACATTTCAAAACATCAATCAAGATTCCCATTATCGAATGAAATGTTGGTAAAAAAGTTACTTTGAAAAAATGCAGACTGTAATCCTCTATCGTTTGTAAGACTATCAGTCTCGAAATGTTAATAGTTATGACATAAGTTAATGAGAGCCAGACGACTGTATGAATCTTTCCTTGACACGCCCGCACAATATGTACATATATTGTTATATGGTAAAAAAATTTGGACTAGCGTTCTTTTCATCATTTTTTGTTGAAATTAATCTACTTCATGGAAAATCTGAAAGAGATACCAGGATAAAAAAAATATCCTCATGAACACGCACACATACGCAAGTACGAGCATGTGCACATGTTATATAACTGCGGAGGGATTTTTTCTAATATTATCATTTTTCATTTTATATATATTGCCTTTCGGTTTAGTTAGGCTGAGAACCTTTCGGCTTAGTGCATGGGTTAGTTAGGTGCACACATTCAGTGCAGGTGTTCACGTGCGCGCGGGGCGGATGTGACAATCACAGATGTCACAATAAAAACCCCGGATAGGAAATGAGACCGGGGACGTGAATGACGTCATGCTCGGGAGTGAAGGGCTAAGGATTTTGGAATTTGAAAGAAACAGTGAGTTGAGATTCGACGTTAGAAAAGGTAGACGATTTTCGGAGCTCGCCGAGGCGAGACCAGTTGGGGTTTACGAAATGTGCCGCGCGTTTGTTGAGTCAGAGCTGACGATGTACGAGCTGTCAGCATAGTAAGAAATTGTGTCTCTCTCTCTCCTCATGTCGGAAAACCTTAAACTCAAAAAGGTAAATAAAAGTTTCGTACCTGAACCAAAAAAGAGAGTCGTCAAGTGTTTCGAGTGTTTCGCGGATTCCTATGCATAATGAACGTTTTCGTATGTTCTACATATCCGTATGTATATGTACATTTCACATATCCGTATCATGGGTATGTCACACTCACACACATATATATAAGTACACAGATAGACATGCACGTGCACACTCATTCACGCGCTTGCGCACACACACGCATAGAAATATACATCGGCATTCTAATATCGCCACTGAGTATTCAAGGTCGAATTAGCGATAAAACCTTGACACTGACTTCGATGGAAAACATTTTTGCTAACCGTGTCACTTATATTTTTATTTTATGTGTTTAATTTGTTCAGGAGAACAATGCTGATCGAAAACAGCAAATGCAATGGAAAGAAAGCGAAGAAAATGTTCAGATCATCTGAGATGCATAAGATGCTTTTATTCACGCTCAGCGTGGGTCAGACCTTAAAGCTCACAATTTCTCGGGAGATCTATGAATCATTAATTACAACGTTTATATTACGCGCTCCGTAAATAGAAAATGTTGCAATAACACCATGTTGGGGAGCTATCAATAGAACAGTAAAGAAATACAGGAAAATCACAAAAATCCCTACGTACACGATAATCACAAAGAATTAGAATTGCTGATATAGATCGAGTAAAGACTAATGTAGGGGAATAAAGTGTTGAACTGAACGTGGAGACAAATGTGTTTATATTAGCGGCACAGGACCAGAGCCCACAAGCCAGAAACTATAAGGCAAACATTATAAAAATGGATCAAAATCAATATGTAGATTGTGTGAACAAAAAACTGAATCAACTGACCAGTTAGTGTCCGGTCGCCTAACCTAACACCGATAGAATATAAGGAAAAGAATGATAAAACGGGACATTATATTCACTAAAAAGTAGGGAAATACTATGGAATATTGGATTGTTAAAAATGGTATTCTATTCTGTTTTATCGTCGAGGTGAATGAAACACGAAGAAAAATGAGTGCTTAATATATTGATACAGCACAAGTATCCAGTGCTGACGGATACATACAAAAAAGACACTGTACAGTAAGTTATAAACTGTTAACAATAGAATTTACAAGAAATTGAGGAGCGTCAAAATTTGGTATTGCCAAACTAAGTAAGATCTGTCTGAATATCAATCAGCTTATTGAATAAACCCCCGAAGTCTTTAATCGTAGGCTATTTATGGCTATGAGCCAGTCCATCTATTCGAGTGCTGAAGGGGTGTTTAGCCACTCTACAACATATTCCCAGGAATTTTGCAATCTAAATTGATTGAAAAATTACGAGTAATAGACCAGATATAGTGGTTAATGACTATAAAAGAAAAAAAAAAAACAAGCTGTCTTATTGATATGTGAGTACCAACAGATGATAACATATCAATTAAAGAATATAATAAAACAAGTTAATTTTAAGACCTGGGAATAGAAAAATATTCCTCAAAAGAAGCAGAAAAAAATATAGAATACATATGATAACTACCGATCATCACCCTAAGTCTTGAGAAAAGACATTGTGAAAGATTATAAGAAATGAAAATAAAGCTGGAATCACATAATAATTTGTCGACTTTGCTGTTCCGGCGGACCACAGAATAAATCTGAAGGAAAGTTTAAAAAAAGGATAAATACCTCGACCTTGCCAGAGAAGTAAAAAAGCTGTGGAACATGAAAGTAACGATTGTGCCAATTGTGATTGGTGCTTTAGGCACAGTAACTAAAGGATTATTAAAGGGTATGGAGGACTTGGAAATTGGCGGACGGGTAGAGACTATCCAAACGACAGCATTGCTGACGACGGCCAGAATCCTGAGACGAGTCCTGTAGACTTGAGGAGACTTTCTGTCACTCAAACTCCAGTGAAAAACCATCTGCTAACACTGATGTGAAAAACTCTAAATGAGTAAATAATAATAATAAAGGGATAAACATCTAGGCAGTCCAATTTGTAAGATACTCGGGGCCATTTTTAAAATGGACAAGGGAAGAACTCAGATAAATTTTGGTTGCAGCAATGTGTTCTGGGTCTGATAGTGGGAAGCATTTTCATCAAATATAAAACCCAGATATTTGTTCGACGTCTGGAAAAACCTGACATTTCCCTTCGTGAACAAGAAAACCATATTACTGAATCGATTCAAAAACTTAAAATAAACAAAGTTCATAACGAGTTTCAGTTGCAATATTGATATCATCAATAAATGCAGCAGTTCCACTTAAACCAGTCAGCATAGCGTTTATCAACTGCTGGATTAAAGCAGGCACTGACTTAACGCCCCAAAATAAGCTGATTGTAATGAAATACATCCTTATGGGTGTGGATCATCAGCAATTCATTCGAATCCTCATCAACTTCCATTTGTAAAAAGGAACCAGATAAACAAGTTCCTCCATTATGTTTTGTGAAAATATCATGGGTAACGAGCAGTGGTGTGCATCTAAGATGTCATTTAAATCCATAGAAAAATCTTCACATATACAAACTTTGCTGTTTGCTTTTTTGATTATGACAATGGGAGCTACCCATGGATGGATTACTCAGGTTTGTTGGAAGCGATTTAACTTTTTTCTACTTAATCAAGTGTGGCAAAAGGAACAAGGTATTTGGGTCTAAAAACTGACATCACGTCATGTTTCAGCTTGAGGGTAGCTTTGACTTTGATACAATACCCAAGATTCTCCATCACTGAACTTTGTTTTCAGAGAACGTGCAATGTAGTTTTCTATCCTGGAAACTGGAGAAAGAGCAAATGTTTTAAACACAGTGTTGAGTGGCATAGAGAAAAGATTCAGCGCTTCTATCCAGTCAAGACCAATCAAATTGAGGACAGAGTTTTTGAATTAATATGTACCAAAGAAACTTTTCTTAGAAAAACAAATTCAGCAATTTAACTCACCGAATATCCGAATTTAATTGCCAGACGCACTTAGAACAATGTGGTCCGTTTTTAATGAGTTCGATTTTCCAAATCGTTCCCATGTGAACCGTAAATTTAAGGTAATGTCTGAAGCTGTATCAAATTGGAAACGAACTCGACTTTTGTTGACCAAAACAATCATATACTTTTTGTGCAAATTTAACTTCAGTTTTGAAAGTCATCGACAACAAATATGAATTTGTTTACTTATGATTAATTCACAGATTTTCGTTAGATCAGCTTTGAAGTAGAATCGGAAGATTTTACATCCGGGAGACGACAAAAGTTTTCCTTTTGCCCTCGTTTGTGACATAATTGACATTTATGCTTTTGTAAAGACAGGAATGAGAATAATACCAATCACAGAAAAACCAACATGCAGTAACAGGAGTTTTCTTTGATAAGCGAGATGAATTCTCTTTTGTGAATTGTGGATCAATTTGGATCTTATTGACTATTATTATATCTTTTTTAAAAATTAAAAGACCTTCACAGCAGTGAGAGCTTTCACTGTTAATGTTTTGTCCTGCTTCCCTTTGGATAATAGCCGTGTACATACATCAGAGTTATTTGAAGATTTAAGGCAAGCGATGAAGATGAGACATTTAAATTGGTGGTCAGTTAATAACTGAAGTTGAAATTTCTCACATTTACGATTAATGTAACCTTCGAAAGTTATATAGTCGTCCGACTCGCTTTTCGTTATTTTCAAACAGTTGTATCTGATATGAAAAAGAGACTGCTGTATACCGAACATTTTAGTTAAATAGTTAGCAGTTTCCCTGAACGTTAAATCCAGAGGCAATTTTAGCAGAATAAAATTTGTGAAATGACTATATTCTTTTGTTCCTAATTTACAAAGTAAAACTTTTGATTTTTACGCGTCATTTCTATTTCAAAAGTGTCTCTCTAACGTTAAAACATCGAAGAAAAAAATGATGGTATTTGAAGGATCGTATTCGAATAGAATTTTCCTGAAAATCGACAGAACTATTTTCGATTAAATTTGCTGAGTACTGGGCTACCATTTAAAAATGATATTGATTTGTCTGAGCTGTCATTCAATTTAATTGAGATTTCTCAAAATCTATTTGCTGCTGACGCAAAATCTGTTTCTACTCATCTGACAAACTGTCATGTTTTTATTTATTTGAAGAAAAATAATTGAATTTTACTCACAAAAACAGGTAAAATAAAAATAATTCTCGTCGTCAAATCTGTTGTAATCGCCTGTTTTATTGACTCCCTTTTAGCTGTGTAACTTGAGCAAGCAATAAGGATTGATAAAGATAAAGGAAAAACGTTGGAGGAAAAATAATGATTTATTTAATCACCATGTTAGATTCTAATGTAACGTCCGACAGGCTGACAAGTCAACTTTTTACCCTTGAAAAAGCTATTTCACTTTTGTCCTTAACAGTGTAATATGCTGATTAATATATGTGTGATAACATTAATAATGATAATTGATAACTTACAAATTAGTTTAAGGCGACGGTGGTGTTACTAATTAAAAAATTATGTCATTTATAACTGGTATTGTAAATTCATTGTCTCAATATACGCGAGGATACATAAATTAAAGTAATCTTACATCGAGATTTTGGTGGACAATTTTATCAGTAAGAGAGAGGTTAGATTTTTTATGATGATAAAATATTGAATTTATAAAAAAGCAAATTTTGGTCCATTTTATTTAATCTTTGAGTCTCCTAACTCACCAAGAAAAACTTAATCAAAAATTCGTTGTCAATTTTGTTTTTAGTTCGACATTTCTCTATCTCTCAACTCACAGTGGACGAGTGGTAAATTGTCATCAATATTATCTATTTCATGTACTCGCTTTCTTGATTTCAGGTTTCGTCGGCTGAGTAGGAAACTAGAGTCAGTTGGACACTCCTAGGAGGAATGTACTACCAAGACTCATTCACTCCATGAAAATCTTTCAAAAAGCATGTTATACTGATTAACATTCACGTCCGAGCTTTAATATGAAGATTTTACAGTGTATGGCATTCGATATGAGAACCGTGTTGAAGATTCGAAAAGAGTTGCATGAATCCAGTGATGATTACGAATCTATGGCAGCTTTAAAGACTCATTCTAATTGTTTTGATTAGAAAATAACACAGGAATTTGTTGGTGAGATCCAGGCTATGATTGAGAACAATTCCAGCAAGTGAATCAGAGATATGGGAGTGTCAGAGTTTATCATTGAGTACTTAGTGTAGGAAGATATTAGGTATTTTATCATGCAAAATGAGAATGGGCAAATATTTATCACAAGTCATGAAGAACAAGGCGATAGACCCCGCTAAAAAGTTTTTGAGCCTGTTAGAGAGAAAGAAAAAAAAAAGTGAAGCACCAAAAGCTAATTGAAAGCAAGGATAACGACAGCATTTACCAATTTAAGCCTGGTGAACACCGGAAAGGCTTTCAAGTGGTTGCAAAGTCATCCAGAGTCTGTGGTTGAAGCCAATGGTGATGTTTTAGTAAATAAAATCTATAGTATTTCAAGCTATTTTCATGTAATTTTGGTAAAATATATCTGATAAATTAAGATGTCAGAGTTATTTTCATTTTTGCGTAATTTAGACAACAATTTACATATCAAACTTTATATATATATATATATATATCTATATATATATACACAAAATATGTAGGCGTGTGTGTAGGTGTGTTTGTGAGTGTGTGTCCAATGACACATACTCACACTCACTCACACTCAGCGTGGTTTTCAGACGAGATATTTAATTTTTTACGATGCTGAGTTTGAATCTCACTGACTACTCCAATACTGCAACATTCAGGAAATGTAAACACATGATGATATATATAAAGACAAGTGAATAAAAACGATAAAAGAGATTGATAGATAGATAGATAGATAGATAGATATGAACAAATGACATAAACATATACATAGATATGAAAACACACATTTATACAAACTACCCCTCATATATTCATATACATAAACGGATGGACATCGATATATACAAACTCACATAGATAATCGACAGACAGTTATATGTAAACAGACAATATATATATACATATATATATATAGATAGATAAATAGATAGATAGAAACAGAGTGACATTGACAGATAGATAGAAAGGTAGATAGATACTAAGAGATAGATATAGACATTTGTTACAATGTAGAGAGCCGAGACATTTCTCTAATCTAGCTGTGCTGTTGGGAACTAACCGAATACATTGAAAATCTATTAAGGGAAATAATGAAAATAAAATAATATTGGGGTTTTTGTTTTGAGGGTTGAGTAAGAAAACCCCTAGCGTCGCTGCATAGAAAGAAGAAAAAAAAATGTATCCGAACACCCACTTTTACGTCCATTCACGTTGATGTGTGGCGCACATTCTTCCAACTCTATAAAACTGTAAAGACGGATGCACGCAGAGCCAGGCGAATATCTGTCTCCAGTTGATTCTGGATGCAGACAAAAAGGTTGAATGGGGCAGGCGCCCACTAGCAGCCGTCGGTTGTGAAGCTGGATTATCTCCTCTCGTGACACACGCCCACAAACTTCGTTAGAGATGGTGGGTGGCGGCTGGCATTGGGTAGATGAAGCATAACAAAAGATGCCTTACAACAAGTGATGTTTTCTCTCCGACCTCCCAAGGAGACTAACACGAAACAAAAAGAAAAAGAAAAAGTTTTGAGAGAAGGAAAGAATGGCGTCACGCCGTTGTTTAATGGTTTCTAAATTAGTGTAGCAGACCAGGAAGGTTGTTGTGTGTTCGATCCCCACTGAATGTGTTTATCCTTTAGTCATACTACGTTGATTTTAGTAGATACTAGAGGAATTGGTATGGGAATAAAGAAAAAGAAAAGAGAAACTGAAGCTGAAAATAAAGAGTTAGAGATAGAGAAAGACAAGAAAAGGATAATGATAATAAATATATAGAGAAACGTAGATAAAGTTCTGAGAATTACAAAATGAGAGGATAAATCGAAGCGTGAGGTGAACAAAAAACGAAGAAGATGAAATAAAAGAGAAAAAGTGATAGAAGAAGTAGAAAAGAAAAAGAAAAAGGGAAAAAAGGTTAAAAGTAGAAGAAACAAATGAAATGATAAACAGAAAAAGAAAATAAAGAGAAAAAGAAAAGAAAGAAAAAACGGAGGGAAAAAGGAATTAAAGAATGAATTAAGTGAAATAATCTGAGAAGAATAATACAATTAAGGGGTGTTGAATGTAAAAGCAAGATTTTTGTGAAAAGACATGCTTAAAACGAAAACCTAAAACCACGATACTATGTATGCGTTTATGTGTGTGTGAGAGACCTAAAGAGAGAGAGAAAGAGAGAGGTTGAGATTGCATGTGTACGTGATAGAGAGAGAGAGAGAGACTGAGGTTGAAATTGCGTATGTATGTGTGGGGGAGAGAGAGAGAGAGAGAGATTCTGTGTGTATGTGTGGGTGAACATATAGTAACATAAATGGTTTAATGATTAACAACGCAGAAAATAAAATAAAATGTAATCGGGGTGCCGAGTTCGAATTTAGACAGAGGATGGTTGCGTTTATTTTGCATAAATATTCAAGGAAAATGGATGAATTAGTCTCTTTTACACCAAAAACCCTTGACAAAATAGTTGGACGATTAGAACTATTTAGCTTTGGTAGACAATCATCTAGGAAAAGTGTAATAGGTGGGCGCGTGTGAGAAAAAGAGAGAGTGAGAGGGGGGATATGCATGAGTGTGTGTGTGTGTGTGTGTTCGTATATATGTATATACTTCAATATATGTGAAAGATTATGGAATACACATCGATTTATTTCCTCTTACTGCATCAGTGGATGTTAGAAGCCAGTCTTGGAGAATGATAATCTTTAAAAAAAAGGAGCGGAGTCCCTTACAGAGTCCGACGTTTTCTTCAATTAGTTTAGGCAACTACCGCTATAAAACTGGCATCAAATTATATAAGGGTTTATTCTTTTCTTAAGGTATAAATCAGAGACGGGGGTGGCCAATGCCGCTTTTTTAATTTACTTATTAGATTCAGTTTCAGATGTGTATAATATGATGACAATACTGGATTGCGCTAACCATCCAAACAATATATGTATATATGCTAGCTTGTAGGTAAGGAAAAATGTTTATCCGCCTGCATGTGTTTGGAGTCGCGAGAATAAACATGTCCTCCCTTGTAGGAGTGGGAAAATGCGGATGTTTGACTTTGTGGATGTGTTTATGTGCATGTGAAAATGGGTTTGGATGTACTTCCTATATGTGTGTGAATGTGTGTGAGTGTATGTGCATGTTTGTACATGTTTGTGTGTGTGTGTGTGTATGTTTGCGTGCGCGTTCAAGCTTTAAATCACAAAGTAATTCAAAGCCCAAATCAAATGTTTATTCAGTTTGTAAAGCTTGAAATAACTAACAAATTTTTAGCTTTATCAGAAGTCACACCGAAACCACTGCAATATCAAATGTTTTAATCGAGTGACTCCAAAGGTTCTGAGATTTTTCACTCATTGACACTGGAAGGTATTCTGTGTTTTTTATTTTTTATTTTTTATTTTAAATATTTGAAAAATTTCTGAAATTGAACAATTGACATCAGATTTTGCACGAAGGTGTATCAATTAGTTCATAGCTTGAACTGCCGTTATTAGCCAGATTTTGAGCAAAAATTTCACTGAATATTGCTCGTTCCATATTATTTATGGAGAAACCTTGCCTTAAGTGTATTGGCAAGGAAGGATATAATGTTCAAAATAAATGCTTGACGTGGCCAATATTTGTTCTCATCGTGATTCTGCAGAATATAATTCTTTACACTTTTCAATTCTTTTTTTTAATAGTCTGTATGCTAAGAAATAAAAAAAGCATCATCGTTTTACTAAAAACAAAACAAAACAAAACAAAAAGAAAAAAATGCAAAAAGAAAAAGCAAAACACAACAATTGAATGTTTGTTGTTTGTTCTGTAAGAGTTTATTTACTTTTATGAACGACATTACGAAAATAATATCAACCAATTTTTTTTTGTTTAGTTTTGGTTTCTTATAAGCCATGGAATTTGGTAAATGATAATTTGCTTTGTTTTCTTTATGTAATGACATTTCAACCATCGTGGGGTATTTAAATCCAAAGCTATCTTTGTAGAAGAACAGTGATACTATTTAACCCATAGCTGGCGGTATAAAAGGGTTCATGCCTTACCCAAGGATATTAGTCTGAAGGCGAACGTAATTGCGCAACTTGAGTTCAAACTTGCTTACTTCCAGTCTGCAGTCCAGCACATTAGCTTTTATGCCACTGGGACAAACTCATATTGGCAAATGAGAAAGATATTTTGAATAACAATGACTACTCATGTAAACAGACTTGAGCTGTGAATCTAATATGTGGAAAATATCTAATCATTTGCCCAAGCCAGAATTTGATGCGAGATATTGAGTCAATCTGTGAAGGAACAATTTCATCATCAAAACTTGCGAGATTAAAAATCAAATGAAAGAAAAAAAGAAAAAGAAAAGAAAATCAAAGTCATGAAATATTAATCCACTTTTTTTGTAGAAGCTCCTGGACAAGACATCCATAACGAACAGTATTCAGATGAAAAGTCCGTGATCAGATTTTGACCACATTGAAATATTTCCCTCTTTCAATTTTGTAAAATTATGCAAAAGATTTTATCAAAGATCAAAAGGAGCCCAGTAATAAATTAACATAAACATTTTTTTAACGACATTCGCAACTGAAATAGTCAAAAAATATCTTGACTAAAATCCTAATTGCTATAAAGTCTGGTACAAAGCTTTTGTTAAAGGCAGAACATAAAACTACAAATACTTGAAGTTGTAATTATAAAAATAAACTTAAAATAAATATCCATTCAGACCGTGGAACAAGTATAACAACTAATAGATATCCAAGATCACTCTATTTGATACGGCAAACAGTTTATAAGAGTTGTAAGTTTAAAAAACAGTTTAACGAAGAAATAAACTAATAAATTAACGATTATCTGAATCCGGGAAAAATAATATTTCACTTTGATACTTGATCATGAACGATGATGGCTGAAAGTTCTCAGGAAGTAAAATTTTAGGAGTTTTTATGAGTTCCAGCCTTATTTAAAGAGAGAAGGAAATCAATAAATATAGATATCAAAACAAATATTTCTGACGTATTTAAAACTACTCAACAATGAAAAAAATCTGTCTAAATATAGCTTATATATTTAATACAGCTTATGTATTTAAATAGAATCATATATATATATATATATATATATATATATATATATATATATATATATATACGTGCGCGCGCGCGTGTGTGATAGGATAACGTAAACATAGTTAATGGTGCTTGTTAACTGTCAGTTTCACGCCGATGCAATCATCGGATAAATAATCCCATAGGCAAGAAACTGACAGTTACCAAGAGCCTAACTTAGATATATTTGCTCTTTCATTGATACTGAGCATACTTTATTCATAAATAGAGCAATCTATCTATCTATCTATCTATCTATCTATCTATCGCTACACAACAAGTAAGAAATCTGACCGATTTCAAAATACCACCAAAACAATTTCATATTTTTTCAATATTTAATCAAAAACTGATGTAAAATCTGGACTCAGAATTTAAGAAAGATCTAATGGACCTGGTTAAGAACAGAAAATCAAGAAAATGCTTAATGCAATACACATCAACGTAACATTTTGGATGACAGTTTGACCTAAAAAAAACCCCTAATTCATGACGATGATGCATAGAAAGTGCTTTTGATCCTCTGTAGTCAATTAATGTCCAGAAAAAATGGGGTACGTAGCAAATTTAGTTGGGGTGTCCCTGTTAACCCTCCTGAAGATCAGGTGCTTCATCCTGAGTACTAAAGTACAGAAGCAACAAAAGAAAAAAAAATTAACCAGAATCTGTTGTTCCATCGAGTTTAAAAATTCAAAATTAAGCGTTAATATGTTTGACGTAAATTATGACGATTTTCTTCCTTTAATGTAAATTCATTTTTGGTAGCAAAACCTGATGAATTCTAATAAAAATCTTGTGAATCCAGTCAAATATAATTTTCCAGCATGACTCTTCTTTCAAATGATTTTAGGATAGCGTAGACACATTGTCAATTTCTTGGTCTGATGGTCACATTGGTGAGAAAGTGACAATCACCAAGAACAGTTGATTCTGCGTTCACGCCATTCAAACTTAGATCTATCACCAATATGTGGTAGTCGTTACTTCTCCCAAACTGCGTTATTATTAGTATCACACACACACACACACACACACACACACACACACACACACACACACACACACACACACACACACACACACACACACACACAAATATATATATATATATATATATATATGAATATAATTATGAAAAAAGGATACATATTGCAGATCAATACGAAATAGGAAGAAATGCATGCGAAAAAAGGGTTTTGCATTTATTCATTAAGTAAATATATGTATCTTTCTTGGTAATCGGTTTTGAAAATTTTAATTTTTACCTGGGTTAGAACGCTGTTCACTTTCAGCGACTGAAAACGTAACTACCTCAGACAACAAGATAAAATCTTTGGATAGATAAATCGGGACGTGCAATTTTTGTTGGTTTATTCCAAATTAATAAAAATCTTCTGAAATGTAAAAAAAGAAAAAAGGAAGGAAGAAAGAAAAAGCAACAACAAAAGTACATCCGGCTTTGATTAATTTATTCATTATTTACATGAAGAGTATAAATCAAAATTAAAAATAACGATCGACTCGCATTTAGATAAACAATAATTTAATAACCAGTTATAATTTTGATTCTGTACCAGTAAAAATAAATTTTATGACGGACGAAAATGTCTAAGGGAAATGCGTTCCGTTTCCTCAAATCGATAAACATTAAATATCGATTGAATTACTTCCGATGAAAATTAGTTTATTACGATGGATTTGTGGAAGTGAAAAGTAATGTATCATAAGAGTTAAGCGCAAAAGAAATACCGTTCTCTTCACAGACAAGAAAACATATGGCATTTGTATTGAGCTAGACTAGTAACGTAAAATTCTTATCAACGACCGTCTAATCAGATGACGTAATAGTTCATGGCAGGGTTAGTTAATGACGTTGTGATGTGATGTTTTATGACGTAACATTATAATGTAATCGTTCACATGGGCTTGATTTATAAATTTTAACAACTTTTCAACAGGATAATTCAACAGAAATGCTTTTACAGGTTCAACAGTTGAGAAGGTAGATTTGTTTTCTGCGAAGAAACATCGGCAAAAGGAAAAAGAAAACATGCAGCAAATGTTACAATGCGTCAGTCACGATTTAAAATTTAATCTTTGCAATTTCACAGGATTTAAATCAAAAAATCAATAAAGAAGAAAAGAACAACATTAAAACAAATAAAATAATATGAAAATAAAAATTATTTTTAAGATTTGATAATTCGTCAAATATTGGAAACTTTGTCTTCTTCTCGCCTCTCACACTCTCTCCATCTCTCTCGTTATATATATGCGGGCACGTAAGTGTTTAATTGTAACTGTAACTCGTGTAAATGTACGAGCTTATCCGTTATTTCTGGTATATATATATATATATATATATATATATATATATATATATATATATATATATATAGTGTATCACAAAAGTGAGTACACCCCTCACATTTCAGCAGATATTTAAGTATATCTCTTCATGGGACAACACTGACAAAATGACACTTTGACACAATGAAAAGTCGTCTGTGTGCAGCTTATATAACAGAGGTGTGTTCAAATTTGTAGTGCAGCTCTCTCATACTGGTCACTGAAAGTTCCAACATGGCTTCACATGGCAAAGAACTCTCTGAGGATCTTAAAAGACGTATTGTTGCACTACATGAAGATGGCCAAGGCTACAAGAAGATTGCCAACAGCCTGAAACTGAGCGGCAGCACAGTCGCTAAGATCATGAAGCGTTTTAAAAGAGCGGGGTCCACTCTGAACAGGCCTCGGATAGGTCGTCCAAAGAAGCTGAGCTCACGTGCTGAACCTCACATCCAAAAGCTTTCTTTGAAAGATTGGCATAGGAGTGCTGTCAGCATTGCTGCAGAGATTGAAGAGGTGGGGGATCAGCCCGTTAGTGCTCAGGCCATACACCGCACTCTACATCAAATTGGTGAGCATGGCTGTCACCCCAGGAGGAAGCCACTTCTGAAGACGATACACAAGAAAGCCCGCAAACAGTTTGCTGAAGACATGTCAACAAAGCACATGGATTACTGGAACTATGTCCTATGGTCTGATGAGATGAAGATTAATTTGTTTGGTTCCGATGGCTTCACGTATGTGTGGCGGCAACCAGGTGATGAGTACAAAGATAAGTGTGTCATGCCTACAGTCAAGCATGGTGGTGGGAATGTCATGGTCTGGGGCTGCATGAGTGCTGCAGGTGTTGGAGAGTTACATTTCATTGAGAGTAACATGAATTCCAACATGTACTGTGAAATACTGCAGCAGAACATGATCCCCTCCCTCCAGAAACTGCATTGCAGGGCAGTGTTCCAGCATGACAATGACCCCAAACACATCTCCAAGACGACCACTGCTTTACTGAAGAGGCTGAGGGTAAAGGCAATGGACTGGCCAAACATGTATCCAGACTTGAACCCAATAGAACATCTTTGGGGGATCCTCAAGCGGAAGGTGGAGGTGCACAAAGTCTCAAATATCGGCCAACTCCGCGAAGTCGTCATGGAGGAGTGGAAGAGCATTCCAGTAGCTACCTGTGAAGCTCTCATAAACTCCTTGCCTAGGAGAGTAAAGATAGTTTTGGATAATGATGGGGACCACACAAAATATTGACAGTTGACATGGTGGTGTATGTTTATATTGACAACTTTCCCTAAGGGATGTACTCACTTTTGTTGTCAGGGGTTTAGCTTTTAATGGCTATATTTTGAATTATTTTGAGGGGAAAATAAATCAATTATGTTATATAAGCTGCACACAGACGACTTTCCATTGTGTCAAAGTGTCATTTTGTCAGTGTTGTCCCATGAAGAGATATACTTAAATGTCTACAGAAATGTGAGGGGTGTACTCACTTTTGTGATACACTATATATATATATATATATATATATATATATATATATATATATATATATATGCACAGATACACGGAGCAGATTTGATGAAAGTTTACCATTTAATAATTCTGAGATATATATATATATATATATATATGTGATTCAGATAGTGAACACGATTTTTAAACACGAATTCAAAAGAATTTTGAGAATGTGCTCAAAGCCAGCCGGCAGAGCTAAATAATACATCTGTATATATATAGAGAGACAGAGAGAGAGAGACAGAGAGGGATAGAGACAGACAGATTATTGTTAGGTTGTCCAGAAATAACTGTCGTTTTAAAAGATTTAAGAGCAAAATAATGCGCATCATCTTGTTGTTTGTTATGAATGTTATATCCCTCTTAGAAGCTGATATAATTGTTTGATTTATAAAAATCTTAAAATAAATAACATCAAATTTCAGGAAACGCAGACAAGTAATTTAATTTGAGATTCAGTTATAAGAAGCCACATTGCCTGAAAAAACTATCAGAAATGCATAAAACAATCAAGTGTTCACCTTGAGATTTCAAAGTGAAAATCTTATTTACAGTTGGTTCTAAAGATTCTTTTAAAGTTATAAAATACCTTGAATAACAGGAAAATGGCAGATCAAAATCTAATTTAAATTGCACAGATCATTCCAAACGAACAGGTCAGAGCTGAAAAGACAAACACGTGTGCGTTATCAAAAGCTATTCTAATGATAAAAAATGATACTAGAGGAGTATGCGCTATGTTATCTTTTCAACTGTTTTTCAAATTTAAAACTGATTAAATACATTCATTCAGGAAAGGGTTAAAGAATCCACATGTACGCAATATGCGCAATAAAAATTCAGATTTTGGAAGGTCATAAACAATTATTTTAAACTTAACAGATGTGTCCAGAAGCGATCCATACAGTTAGAAAAAGGAAGTTTTTAATATAATTAATTTTTTCTATCCCCCCCCCCCAGTGTTTTCCTTTTTTTGAAAAGAAATAAACATTTGAGTATTAAAGAATGCTCTAGGAAAGGAATTGAAGAAAATTACGTGTTCAGACGTCAAGATAGAATCAAGTGTAATGAAAATGCCTTTTATTTTCGCAAATTGATCAAGAAGATGCCTGAAATACTTCTTGTAAAAATTAAATCTTAGCGAATAGAAAGTGACTGGAGAGTCTTTCATATCTACAACAAAAGTAATAAAAATCGAAAAGTAGCGAAAACTTATATAAAAAAACCCAAACAATTATACAAAAACCTGTTTTCCAGCAAATGTGAAAAAAAAAAGAAAAAAAAGAAAAAGAAAAAGAAAAAAGATATATTTATTGGTCGATTTAATTGAAATTTTGTAAGTATTTTTTCTGCTAGATTTCTTCGCAGAAAAAAAAAACAAAACAGTTTACTTAATGCATTTATCCTAATTTTTATTTCCGTCTGTCATCGCTTCAATTTTAAACGATCGTCTAATTATTCTTCAAATAATTATTATTTTAATTCTGCAAATGGAGTCAAATATCAAAAAGATATCAAGAACTATTTGCTACTTTTAGGAAAACTCATAGGAGATTCCATTCTTTGTTTTACTCCAGGTTCATTTAATATTTTTTCAGTTTTGAAGATGGAGGTTTATTTATTTATTTTCATTTAAAGAATAAATAACAACAAAAAAGAAAAAAAAAAGAAAGAAATAATCAACAAATCTTTTGCTCTTCAGCAGATGATCACCGTTTGGCCCAGAATCACAAAACAAGGATTAAATATTTAAAGAAAAAAGAAAATTTGTTCTGGAAAATAATGTTTATAAAAATGAAACTACTTTACCATCTGTTGATTCACCAAACAGAAAAAAACTCATAATATATATATATATATATATATATATATATATATATATATATATATATATATATATATATATATATATGCGTGTGTGTGTGTGTGTACATGCATGTGTGCTTGTATGTATATAAATATAGCGAATTTTCTAATAAAATGTATTCCAACTACGTTGGATCATAGTTTTTTTTGTGTGTGTTTTTTTTTTACTTGCCGTTTATATTGGCATAGTTGCACCTATCAAGTAGAAAACAGAGTTTGCAGTTCGAACCTAGTAAAAAGGTATATAATTTTGAATGCTGCTTTTCTACGTAATCAAGCTTAGGTTAGTTCGAAGTGTATTGTAACAGAATCTTCTCTCGTTCATTTGAACATAGGTAAAAAAAAAATTTAAAGTGAGAATGCTCCAATGAAATATCTAGACACAAAATCACCGTTCTTCAAGAGTGATGTAGGTGAGATTAGTAGTGGGACTGGTTCGAAACGCGACTGAAATTCTTTAGAATTCTTTCGAAATATTACATCGGCACCAAAAAGAATATACTTGTGCTTTTGGAAGACATTACCTGATATCGAGATAAAATATCTCGTTGCTGAAATACTCTCATGGTTTATGAAGAAGAATTGTATGTATATGAACAAACCATCTTTCCTTTCGTAACGTACATCTCTATATCTCTCTCTCTCTGTCTCTGTCTCTCTCTCTCTCTCTCTCTCTATTAGTTTATAAATAGCCAGGAATTTATGCCATCAACTGAGGATTAGACTCACTTCAATAAAAATAGATTTGCAAGAAGTGGTCTCTACCTCTTTCCTGTCAAGTTTTTATATATATATATATATATATATATATATATATATATAATCATACCACCTTAATGAAAATTACCTGCAATTACTAACCGATAAATGCAAAGAGAGTAATTAAGTTCAGCTTAGTTCAATTGAGACATGAAATTCGATGAAATGGGCGTCAGAAAAAATATGGTGCGTCAGTCTTCAAATGAGTAGAGGATTTTATCTGAAAATCAATATTAAAAATCCTGACAT
This sequence comes from Sepioteuthis lessoniana, assembly GCA_963585895.1. Lineage (NCBI taxonomy): Eukaryota > Metazoa > Mollusca > Cephalopoda > Myopsida > Loliginidae > Sepioteuthis > Sepioteuthis lessoniana. The sequence goes on along the minus strand of OY757909.1, from coordinate 131,069,866 downwards.
TTTAAATTTACATTTTCCGCATTTACGTGTTGGAAGATGTGCAACTACCTTTACACAATATATATACATATATATATATATATATATATATATATATATATATGTGTGTGTGTGTGTGTGTGTGTGTGTGTTTATAGATAGGTTCTGCGTGGTTGAGGGTGTGGGTATTCATGTGAAAGTCGAATATGAGTGATAATATACTTTAGTTTATATACACATTTGTCCAAGGGGATTATGCAAGGACGGAATGTATATATATATATGTGTGTGTGTGTATGTGTGTGCGTGCGTGCGTACAGAGTATGTTTCATAAAGGATAAAACCCAAAGTAAAAGCGAGTGAATTCTACGTAGAAATAGATTTTATGTTGCGGTATTAAAAAGTCAAAGTCAATCACACTTAGGAGTTAAAATCATTGTATTATGCATGAGCCTAATTTAACAACCCTTCCTTTACATTGTGTCAGCACCGTTGTTTTCCAAGCACAGACTTTATTTTGCGAATAAGTTTTGCATGAGGGACACGTTTAACATATTTTATGAATCTTAATTAAAATCTTATCAAGAGGTTATGAGTTGTTAAGAGGTTCCCTGGATCACACAGATGAAATTTTAAAAAGATATCTTCACAGTTTGGACTGCTGATATTTTGAGTTTTAATGCAACAAAGGAGTTTAAATAGATTAATTACAAGATATCGAAAAGACGCCTTTACCCTTTTTGAAACAACATATATATATATATATATATATATATATATATATATATATATATATATACATATATATATTTGTGTGTGTGTGTGTTTGCGTACTCCAATAATATTTCCGTGTACTTCTTCAGATGACATTCAATCTGATAGATTTAATATATTTACAATAATACCATGGCGTTTTCATGTTGAAATATTTTCCTCTGAATATCGATATATTTTTCTATTTCTGCAATTGTCAAGTACTTGTACTTTGTTAGTCAAGTTTTCCGTTTAGTACAAAACCGGACGTTAATACCAATAGCCCCGCAGCAACTGCGATCGAAATAAGAAGGAGCAGAATCAGTTTCGGCCTGGCCAGAGTCGGGTGAAATTTGGCAAGGAATCATTTATATCTTACTGGCTTTCTTTTTTTTTCCTCTTTCGCGCTTCTTCTTCTTCTTTTTCTTCTTTTTCCTTCCTTTCCGTTTTCGCTTTCTTTTTGCTGCGGAGGGCTCATTTCAGACTTTAAAAAACCATCCTTTATGTCTTTTCCGAACAGAGAATCTCATTTCGAGGCAGCCGAGCTCTTCTTTTTGGTCTCCTAAGATTCGCATTTGCATCTTGTAATTACCCTAGAAATTGAAAATAAACAAAGCAAAATAAGATTAAAAACAAGAATTTTAAATTTATCACTCAATTTGGCGCTGAGTGATTAAAGAGGAAAAGGTTATTATTTGAATAGTATGAAATGAAATTTCCTTTGTGAGACTGCTAAACTCTATCTAATGGTAAAACACCTGTTCTGGAGATATGGGGAATGTAGATTACCTCTTCATGGTCATTACTGACCAGAAGTTGTAATACAGGTGACGGCCATATCTATGGGTCCCCCTCATTGTCAATTGTGACCCAAAGTTGTAGTACCTATGAAAGCAGCATCTATGAGTCTCTCCTCATTGTCATTACTGGTCCGAAGTCGTAGTACCTGTGGGGGCTGTATCTATGTGTACACTCTCTTTGTCATTACTAGCCCTGTGTCATAGTACCTGTGAGGGCCACATCTATGAGTACCCCTCATTATTATTACTAACTAGGAGTCGTAGCACTTATGAGTACCCCTTATTATTATTGCTGACTAGGAGTCATATTAACTGTGAGGGCTGCATTTATGAGTAATTCCTTATTGTCATTACTAGACCGGGGTCGTAGTACCTGTGAAAGCTGCGTCAATGAGTACTCCCTCATTATCATTACTAGCCCGGAGTCGTCGTACCTATGAGGGTCATATCTATGAGTACCCCTTATTATTATTGCTGACTAGGTGTCGTAGTACCTGTGAGGACTGCATCTCTGAGTACCCTCACTGTCATTACTAGCCCCGAGTCGTACTACTTGGGAGGGCAGCATCTATGTGTACTCACTCATTGTCATTACTGACAAGGAGTCGTAGTACCTGTGAGGGCAGAATCTATGAGTACCCCCTCATTGTCATTACTAGCCCGGTGTCATAGTACCTGTGAGGGCCGCATCTCTGAGTATCCTTTATTGTCATTACTAGCCCGGAGTCGTTGTACCTGTGAGGGCAACATCTATGAGTATCCCTCATTGTCATAACTGACTAGGAGTCGTAGTACCTGTAAGGATAGCATCTATGAATCACCCCCTTATAGTCATTGCTGACTA
>OY757909.1:131027490-131059990 GCA_963585895.1 Sepioteuthis lessoniana | reverse complement strand
TTCAAAAGCCTCTTTAAAATCGGAGGGGAAGGAGTTAGATGAAAAAGGCTGCAGAAATCACGCCCAATCCTAACACGAGGTCTTGGACATTGCCGGAGAATTGATGTTTACAAGAGAAATTAAATCCAGGTTCTACCAGATACTACCTAAACGGAGGCGTGAACATCAAGGAATATCCCGATCAATAAATATCTTAAAGCGGGAGAAAAAAAGAATTCAATATGTACCAAAAATGAAAGGAACTTCTCTACTTCAGATTTTTAAGTGTGGAACCAACATTGAAAAGATGCTCCCCGGAGAGTTGGCTCCAGAAGGAATCTGCTCAAAAGGGGAGATGTAATGTAGAAGAATGTGCCGATAGCTACCCGTGTGATTCGAACACTGATCTCCAGCCAACAAACACAACTGTTGAAATCGATTGCGCTTCTGGGGTCACGTGACTAGAAGCGGTGGATATATAAATGGGTTTGAAAGAAATCTGACGAGAGATTATGTGCAGTAAATGTAAAATTGCTAGTAAGTATTCCATCCTTAATATTTGGCATTGTACGCGTGTGAAGAAACTTCGAAGTAATCGGTAAAGTTACCCACCTTACCGAAGACAATAACAACCCTCTACCGTATATTCAGGTTTAACTCCATCTTTCTATTATAGTTGTTAGTTAAATACTGGGGGAATATTTACCGGTTAAAATTTACTCCCTTAAATAAGACAGCATCAAATCTTGTAGACATTTTCAGAGGGTTAAAATCGACCCCTAGTTGTAATAGGAAGATGATCAGATTGTTAGTTAATGTCTTTACTAGATGCTCCATGAAACTGTTTCAAATCTGCTGAAAGTACTAATATTTCTCATTGCAAAGTCGATAAGATACAACAAATCTTTTATTTCAGTCAAAAATCACACAATTACTCACATGGATTTTGAGTGGCTGAAAACACGGCAAAAATTCAAGTCATCATTTCCCGTTTTTTTTTTTTTTTTTTTTTTTTTTTAGCTACAAATCTTTTTTCTTTACCTCTAATTTAAAAATAACAGATACAAGATATAAAGTTGCTAAATCCACTACGTAGACGTAAATAAATTCCTTATCTATGTATTATTTCTCCTCTTATTCTCATAAATATCTAATTAACTTCAATCTTGTCTTTTAAATCATAAACTCGAAACTAACTTTAAATTTCACTCAGTATTCATTCAAACTATTTTTCTGAATTAATGAGACGAATTAAATCTTTGACTAAGCACTTTATTCTTTGTCATTGGATCAACTTGTTCTTAGAAATTCTACTGTTGTCTGAAATTTTTAGATTTACATTTTAAAACAATATCTTTGATTTTAATGTAACCTTTCTGTTGATAGGTGCTTCAAACCTAGATGCATAATGCACCTGAAGGTATTTATTAAAAATTCTTTAGTATTTTATCAGCATAAAAACAGACAGTTGATAAATTTAAGAAACCGATTATAGTTTCAAGTATTTATTTATGTCACGGACAGGATGTGACACAGTCATTTTTAAGTGGAATAAAAGTGGTTTGAATTAAGATTTTTTTTCTGTCTTTTAAACTGCTCGTCAAACTATGGATAAAGAATCAAGCTTGCCCAACTATCTATCCATGTATAGATTAGGGAAGAACAAACGGGTTCATGCCTTTCCTTTGGGCATTAGCACAAAAGCAAACGTAAACAGGATTTGAACTGCGATTGCTGACCATAACCGATACGTTAAACTCGCCTCTGAAAAAAAGTTTCAAGTATGAAAAAGTAAAAATAAAAACCAACAAATGCTTTTATTTTAAACGTTATTATAGCAATAAAGAGAAACTTAGTCTGGCAAAGGGACAAATTTATTAGCTATCCAATAAATACTGAATACACTAAACTGACGAATGATCAGTTAGATTTCCTTCCAGCGCCAGGGTCAAGGAAAAGCAAGAATTTCAAATGATAAGATATCAGCTTTTGATTTTCCTTTTGATTTCAATATTAATTCTCTATGGCAAATCTCATCAGAGGAAAAAAAAAAAGAAAGCCGTCCTGATATTCTTGGTTTATGTGGATTTATACCTTTTCAGAAAAAAATGACTTCAGTTGACTGTAACCGGTATTTGAAACTGTCTCAGCAGCTCTGATTCATTAGGTTGCCTTACAGAGTGGGGCTCCCTTAAGAAAGAAGTTCGATTAAAAGTGCCTTTGTCGCGATTAAAGTACACGTATTTCTTGCATGTGTCACCTCCAAAGGAATGCCCACATTCTCCGACCAGTGGGAGAAATGAAAAAAAGAGTGATTGAAGAAAGAGAAAGCTAGACGAAAATGCACCTCTAAACGAAAAAGGTGAATCGGCCAATATTAACCTAAAAACTATAGGCGAACTCGATGTGTGAGAGAAGAAAACATTTCTGAATGAAAGCACAGCATATCATGAAGTGAATGAAAATGATGGAAGAAAAAGAATAGAAAAAGAAGAAAAGAAAAAAAATAATGGTAATAATAAAGATGAAAAGAAGTAAGCTGTAAATGAGAATAAGAGAGAAGATAAAGAAAAATAAGAGGAGAAGTTGGAGGACAAAAGAAAAAAGATATAAAATTAGAGAGAGAAAAGAAGGAGGAAGAGAAGAAAATGACGTGCAGAAGAAGACGGCGGCGACGACGACAAAGAAGCAGTAGAAAATAAAAGTGAAGATATAAAGAGGAAAGAAAAAAGGAAGTAGGAAAGCAGAAAGATACGAATGAGAATAAAAAGAGAAAGAGAGTAAACTGAAATAGGAGAGTGAAGAAAATAATGAAGTAGTGAATGAGGTGGGAAAAATTTAAAAGAAAAGAGGAAGAGAAAAAGATGGTAAAGAAAGAGAATAACGTGAAGAGTCAAAGACAATTAAAAAGATTCAAATTGAAGAGGAGAAAAGGAGAAGGAACAAAGAAAAAGAGAAGAAAAGAAAAGTGAAATAAAAAGAAAAGGAAAAGGGATAGAAGAAGAAGAAGAAGATATACGATGTGCAGAAATAGATGGAGAAGTAAAATAAAACAATTCACCTGAAAAATGGCAACAAGAAAGCAAAAGAAAAAGATGACGTAAACTGTCACGACATTTAATAAAAAACCCAGTAAGAACACAATCAGGTCATAAAATGAAACTAATACTTTGCTGAAAAGACGAAGAAGAAGAAGAAGAAATGCCGATTAAAAGAAAAAAAACAGGTAGTTAAAAGAGAACTTAACGAAGGTGAAACTGAGAAAGAGAGAAAAAGAAAATGCAAATAAAAATGCTGGGAAAGAGAAATAAAATTGAAAAAGATGGAGAGAGAGAGAGAGAGAGGGAGACTTACCATGATCCCACACGGTTGTCGAAACATGGAAGCACGAAAGACATCTTAAAGATGTACTTGGTGACACTAAGGTCGATGGTCAGGCGACGTGGTAGGTCGTGGGTCAACGAACCGCCCATGCTTAAGTACAAAGTCCCCGGAATGACGACGGGCATTGGAGTGATTCTCACGTATCGGATTTTGATTGGTCGCAGAGGATCTTTTCCTAGAAAAATGATGAAAAAGAACGAATAAAAATGTGATAGCCAAATTTGAAATATTTTAGATTTCTGTTTTTCGAATATCTCAAGTGAAGACAAGACGTGAGAAAACAGTTTAAATTTTTTAGGATTATGAATAATCTCATTGAAGCTTTTATTATACACATCCCTAACTGAATTTTGTCAATTTAGGCATCAGATTGTCTTGTTCCCATATTTCATTGAAAATGACAGACAAGAATATAGTGCTTATCATTTTATTCAGCTTTTTAATGAACAAGATGCTATAAATGTGGTTGTAGGTAATTTAAAATCTATCCGAAATCTCAGCTAGTTAAGTCCGAAAACGTGTTTTTTTAAAAAAATTTTTATAACTATCTTGAACATATTGAACGGACGGAAAAGTTTTGATATAACTAAACTAAAATGAACATTATCTACAAGTTAAAAATTATCATGTTCACAGTTCCAAAGTATTTTGAAATATTTTGAGAAAAAATGAGATTTTAGAAATAACACAGAATTTGATTTTGTATATAAAGATTTACAAAAAAGTGTGTGGGGAGGGCGCAAGATTTAACTTTTTATAAATCTTCTGTTGTATTGGGTTTACTTACCTTTTACAAGGTGGGTAAGAATTAATAACAGCTTAGTTTCAGAGGGCATTCATCCATCCAGGCAGCTCGTGCCCTTTCGACTAAGAAAAAGTAAGGTTCATTGCCCGGCACTTGATACACACCCTTGAAGAGGAATACTAACGGAATTATGCCCCCTCACTAAACGTATCTTTTGGCCTCGTGGAGAGCCAAATAAATAAATAAATAAATACACATGCATTAAGGGAACTCAGACAACACGTTTGAAGCAAATGCAGCTCTGATGATTCGACCATTTGGGAGTATTATCATTTGTGAGCCAGAACAATGGCTCACAAAGATTCTTCTAAGGGCTTTTAGGACGATTACCAAAATAAATTAAGCTTAGCTTATTTTGGGGAAGAGCTTGCGTTAGAGTGGTAGTGTAGGCCACATTTCTTGAATGAGTCGATTAATAGAAGAACGGTTTAAAAGTATACACACGCAGAGAGATAGATAGAGAGAGAGAGAGATAAATACATACATACATTAATACATATATATATATATATATATATATATATATATATATATATATATATATATATGTATAAGAGATGTATAATAAAATGTCTCGTTTTTTGATTAGATCATTCTTTCTTCACTTATGCATAAATTCTGGTAAGACAAGAGGGTAACATTTGGACTGCTTGCCTAATATTCGTGCGTAGTATAAGTGCACACTCAATAGACCGACCGAAATAATTCATTACAAAAAAAAAAATATCTTGTTAGTGCCTTCATTCCCGTGGCGAATATTAATCATAACGATCTGATGGAAAATGAAAGTTTACAGATGACGTACTTATTGATCTAAATTTGTACATCATCATCATCTGCAGCAGCAGTAGCAATTATTTTGAGTCCATTGCTAGACAAAGGTATTTTCCAATTAATTTCATGACAACCTTGATCGTACAAGTTATACCAACAAAATCTATCATCTCATCTATTCTTCTAAGGTCATTTCCTAGTACGCTTGTTATACCTTGGTCACCATTTCATCACATTATACTGACATGTGACATCTAACAATGCGATCTGCTGATTTTCGCTTGTCTTGTTTGATATCTTCTGAAATTGCTCTCTGACCCATGATCCGTGTTACCTGATCCATGACCCTTGTTACCTGATCCATGATCCATGTCATCTCTAAAGGTAATTTCTAGCTTTTTCTATTGATTGTGAATTTTTTTGTTGTAATTCAGTTAATTTCTTTCTCCTATATATGGGAACGTATGTAAGTGTGAATATGTGCATGTCTATCATTTTGTGTGTGGATTTTTGGGTTTGCGCTTGCGAATCTGTCTATGTATGTGTTTGTGTATGAGTTTAAATTTTCTGTTATTGTTCGTGTATATGGCTCCGGCTTTTGATCTTATGCTTGTTTGAAACCAGCCGAATTTAATACTCCAATAATTTCATGAAAGCAACAATTCGGCTATGCACGCCATTCATCGTGAAAGAGATATTTACGAATTAATCCTCCCTTTAACAAAGGACTTTCGTTCTCATCATGAAAATGGTTGCATTTTTCTTATATATATATATATATATGCCTGTTTTTTTAATAAGTCCAAAATGTTCTATGAATAATAAAATTCCTGCCCATACAAAGGTGAACTTTATGCGCTTTGGTTTTATTTGCAGTCTATTGGTATTCCCTAAATTGTTGCTATTTAGAACTAAGTGCTTAAAGCGATTTCCGAAGCGAGGCCCCAAAAAGGAACCAATGGCAGATTTGAGGCAGTAAGCCCCCGCCCCAGTTTCGGCTTGGCTACCTTTGGGTGGGTGAATTGCAGTATTGACTCCTTTGACCCCCATGTATAGCACTAGACCTTGCTGTGTAGTTTAAGCCATACGCAAGCATACATGCCTGGACCCAGATTTGGGTCCAAGACCAGCTTGGCTCATTAGACTCACATTGCATTAAGTGTGTCGATGAGCTACACAGACCAGCGGGGTTCGAGCCTCGGCTCCTACCCAACCAAACCCTCTCCTAAATCCCCACTTTAATTAGCATTCGGGTTATTGATCTTGTGTCAATCCCTGTCTGGTGGGAGGCAGAGACAAATATAATCCTGACCTTAGAATTAAGATCCTAATTATAAAAGAAACTACGAAAAATATAAGCGTAAGTAATGATGGAAAGCAGGGATTAAAGTTGATTTGGTTGAGATTTCAATTACCATTAAAACATTAATAAAAGTAAATATACCATTTTTGAGATGAGATTAGGACGTTCAAACATTTATCAGGACGGAAAATGAAATTGGAAACCCTACTTTACATTCTCGTTGAAGCTGTTTGCGAAAAGCAATCTCTTCTATTTTTCGATAAATTAACAATGTATACTAAATATTCTTTCATTAATCGATAACAATTCATGACAAAATCTAACTGTGGAATTCTTTGAAAGTCTCATCTATCATCAAATCATTCCCTGAATGGGTAAGCAGCAAAACAACAAAACAAAGCAAAAAGCAAAAAAAAAAAAAGGAAGAAAAGTTGTAAGTAAATTTTATGGGTTCCATAATACAACTTTTACCGAAAACGAGGTGAGGTCTTATATACAACAAACATGTTAATTAAAATGTTTGTTTCTCAAACAAATAGTTTCAGAGTGACCACTTGAGTATAACCTTGTTTTAGCGTCGCTTCAATTTAGAACATTTAGTAACGTTCTTGCTATTTAAACTCTTGTTTAATCTATCTATCTATCAATCTATATATATATATATATATATGTGTGTGTGTGTGTACCATATGCATGTTATAAGATAGATAATATTATAACATGCATATGGTACACACACACACACACACACACACACACACACATACATATATATATATATATATATATATATATATATATATAAGCCATTATCTTAGTCTAGTGCTACTACATTCTTCCTAGATGACCTTTATAAATAGGAAGTTGTATTTTTCGGTTCAATGTTTTATGAAATATTGCCAGTCTAGTCTACTCAACTATTTTACTAGTTGCTGTACGAAAAAAAAAAATGGATTCCCACCGTTCTCCAGAACATTATTGTGAGGTGAATACTAGCACCCTCAGCCTGAATTTGAATTCTGCTTGCCGCCCACACTTGTTGATTGATGCTTGAGTTTACGATTGAAATCCTGGTTTCGAGTTCCCCTTTTCACACACACACACACACACACGCACGCATAAATACATGTATATATATTTGTAACCAATAGTTTTAATCGAAAATCCTGCATCAAATCGGCGAATGTCTTCTTGTCAACCTCGGAACACAGTATCCTACGAAGGGTATTCATTAACTAACAGTCAATCCATGGAGCAGACTTAGAGACAACTTCTTCCTAAGAGCAATGCTACCTATGAAGTAAAGGATATTGCCATTGAGGTAGAGAAACTTGATGTGTGTCTGGTGGAAATAATTACTTGATGAAAACCGACATTCCTAATTATCTCTACACATCTTTAATCATATTTTTAGAGTGGTTTCATATGATTTGATTAATCCAAAACAAATCCATAATAATAGAATCTTCCCCGAGGATCAACCTCGTATTAATAATTTAGATTGTTGCGGTTAGCGTGCAAGTAAATATTGACTAAGTTTAACATATTCAGATATACGTCCTCAGTAATAATCTGGCCAGTGGGGATCAAACTTTTGAACTATTTTGAAAAAAGCTTACAGTGAGCATTCAAATGGTTATTTACTAAGTTTGATATAGTCTGGCACAAGACAAACATGTTAGTGCGTCAAATGAGAAAGGAACGCTCTCAATTGCTTACAAGATTAACCTTTCAATAATAGTTATACGACAGACACTCAGACCTTTAATCAAGATTGTGCATCGAAAATTTTTGACTTGAGCATCAAATAATAATCACATTTTCCCTTCTGTTAGAAAGTTGTGAAGCATCTAACATCCTCCATTTCAATACAAATAACTGTTACTGTTTTCAGAACAAATGTAATTTAAAATAGTCTCTGTATGAGTTATCAAAAACAATAACATTCTTCTTTAATCTACCTATCAGAGAGGGAGAGGGAGAGAGAGAGAGAGAGAGAGAGAGAGAATTAATACTTTTTAAAAATCTCATCCTTTGATTTGCAACAGCCAAAGTAAGTAGGAGTTTTGGTTTGGTTCAGTTTCTTTGTTTAGTGGTATGTCAACTTTCGTGGGTTATTTAATGTCAAATCTATCCTTGTAGTAGAGCAGCAGTAGTAATATTTAACATGTAGTTAAGGGATAAGTGGTTTTAAACCTTTCCCAAGTATATTAGTCTGAAATGGAACGTTATAGCACGACTGAGGTTCGATCTCGCTAACTCCGATGTTGTAGCTCAGCATGTTAGCTACAACACCACTGGGACTATCACACAAACATTTTGCCGTTCACACAGAAATGAAAACGGAATAAATCAGGTGAAGTCAGTGATTTTAAACTAAATATTTTACAAGACAGAAAAAAAAAATTTCTCATGACAGGTTGTATTTGTAGTGACAAGAAAAATAAAAATAAAATGAAGATAATAAAAGATCAAGAAGTGCAGAAATTTCCAGAAGCTCCAAATAGGAAGTAGGGGTGACGCACACACGGAAAAGGGTCCATCCCAGAGAAAAGGAGAAATTTGACCTTACTTCAGCGGTAATCCTCATACAGAAAGGACGTTTTTCCACTCTGATGCTAGTAAGGTAGCACGCCTGTTTGCCAAGTCCCAGGGATTTGCATGCATATTGTTTGCGGCTAGCGAACCGACACCGCCGAAACCAGCAATAAAAAACACCCAATTTGGATTTATCAACCATCAGAGACAACAAGTATATTTTAATACCTTGTCTGGGAGATGTGACCATTTCATTTGGATTCAGGAAGAATTTTCTCACTTACAGAATGGTTGTTAAACCCAGAAATAAAAAAATTCAAAAGGTATCTGGGTATCTTTTCTTCCTTCCTTCATGAATTCTTTTGTAACCTTCTACAGACACAGAAGATTTCAACGAATTAAGATGTAGTTAGAGGAAAACCAACGGAATAAGATATCTAAACCCCAAACCCTAAAAACCAAATAATCAACAACAAAACGTCATAATCCTAAAATATCAAAGTATTTTCAGATATATTTCTTTACAATCTAAAACATTTTCTGATATAGAAAAATATATGAATAAAAATTCATAACTCTATCCTGTCAATAAAAGTGATATTTATTCTTGACGATTGATAATTTCTTTTTACCTGTTGTTCTATGTGTTAATAGATTAACATTATTAGTAATGCATTTTCATTTAGTATGTATAGTACTAATATTCTTTTAGTAATGCCTGCCTTTTTTTCTGACGCTTGGTTTTCTTTAGTAATATTATTATTAATCAATTTATGTAATACTTCAAATGAAAAATAAAGTAGATTCCAAGGAAAATAGCCAGGCAAATATTTGTTGAATTAAAACATTCCAGACGTTTTTTAAATGCATGTGAGGAATGCTTAGACTCATGTTAGTCTCCCGGGTATGCATGAAATAATTTAGTTTCCAATAAGTAGATACGCCTCACTGACTCAGTGGTTTCGTTACATTATAGCGCAAACGATGATTAAGCAAATATTATTTGAGACAAAAACCAAACGAAATCAGTAATCCTTGACGATACTGGAGTCAATAAGTTACGAGTAAAATCTATAAAAAATTACAGTACCCAATAAAATACTTGTAAAATTTAAATTCTATAAGAAATCGTTGGCACTGTTTAGAAAATGTGTAAAGTAAAGAATTTTTAATGACTTGAACCTTTTCGACATCTACGTAGGTTATTTCATTGTGTATATGTCAGCTGTCTTGCAGAAGAGGATAGTTCAAATTTTCTTTCTAGATATTGCATGCTTGGTTAACCAAGATTCACTAAGTAGAATGTGTGTTCTCTGAGCTCCCTTTGTGCTAATGCCCTCCGTAATGGAATGAACCCATCCCTTCTTCAATTAGCTATGAATACCATAGTTGGACAGCTTAGCCGTAGAAGAGTAACACGTATGGAAGCATGGCAACTCTCAAGTCCAAACTCTCTTCAAAGAGTTTGAAAACTACTGTCATGAAATGTTGTCTAATCAGTTATATAAAAGTGAAAAAATGATATCAGCATGAAAGTGAACCGATAGAGCTAAACATTATTTGGCAATGATTACTCATGGATTCGTGTACGGGAGAAACCTTGCTTTAAAAAGTCGACCATATATCAAATTCTGCGAATAGCACCGAGTGCAGAAAAGCATAAATTTCTTAGCATTGCAGAAGACCATTTAGATAAATACGTAAAATGGATTTCTGCAGTCGTCGCGCTTTGTTCATCTTTAGTCGACTGCGACTCTTTTTATAGACAAAAACCATGAATTTGAAATTTATGATTTTTGTCTATAAAAAGAGTCGCAGTCGACTAATTATTGCATTCAATGCTGGTGACGAAAGCTATTTTCTCAGGTTGATGTTTTTCTAAAGCAATTTAAAGGGTTTAAATATTTTGAAGGGAATTGCTCCTAGTTTATGGGACCCACTTTGATTCTTACTCGATACTCCCACGCTTGGAATCTTGTCTCATTCTAATCTATACTCTATGAGGACTCACAGAGATTCGGTGGCCTGAGAAGGAACCTTTTCAACATTTTTTCAAAATGATTATTGTTTTTAGTGTCAGTAGAAAATCCATTATATTTTTAGTGAATCCCTTAGCGATGGATAGGATGTTACGTAAGGTTAACTTTTAAGCGGAATAAAGACTGTTTTAAGAGTTTTTCTTCTCCTTGATTGATTTTGCTTAAATAAAACTAAAGAACCAAATCTTCTCTACTATTTAATCCTGAATTGTCGGGAGAACCGATAGATTTATGCTCTTCATAAGGGGCATTAGTGTAAAAGGAAATGCAAACAGCCTTGTCCAGGGTTTGATCTCTCGGGTCACCGATAACATTTCGTCACCGACGATAACCGTTACGCTAAGCGTATCTCCATAAGAAGAAATGCTGTAGGGGAGCAGCTAATTAGAAAAAATTGGGGGAATTCCCTCAATTAGGCTCAAATGGTGGCATTTTCAAATTGCCCACGCATCTTACTTTCCGGCAATGCCTCTGCAATGCTAAGAAAGTTTTTTTCTTATTTTGAAATGAGTTGTTCATATCATGAATAAAAATAACAAAAAGAGAAACGAAAAAGGAAAAAGAAGGTGGAAAAGTAAGGAAAATGAGAGGGAAAAGAATTTGGCGAGAATGAAAAAATAATAAAAAACAAAACGAGAAAGAAAGAGAAAGATGATAAAAATTCTAAGAAGAAAAGGGGGAAAAAAGAGAAGTAAAATGGAAAATATAAGAAATAAAGTAAAATTAAGGGGTAAAATTAGCCGGAAAGATCGAGAAACATTTATTTACCTTCCCATATTGGGGGCAGGACTCTCAGTGGCGGAGTGGCTGACGTGCTGGCCTGGGATATCCATATTTATTATATGGATAAATAATGAGTGCTCAATATCGGTGATAGAGCATATGTAGATTTAAGGATAGCGTAGGCACAGAGGCAGCGGCGCTTGGTGACTGACATTTCCTCACCAATGTGATCAGCAGATATGTATTTTTTCTTACGTATGCATGGAGTTGCCTTGGCGTAGAAACTAAAGTGTTTTGACTGAGGCCTCGAAGTGAACGAGTTGGACTATTACGTTCACTTTGGAACTAGTATCTTTATCCACCACCAGTTTTGAGTTAAATAGTACAAGTAGTGTTCTTCAGTATTCGATAACCATCGAAAGCTCATATGCTATTAACCAAAACTCTACCACATGGACGTTTTCATTGTGTACGCGGGATTGCTACCCAGCATTAATCAGTTTCTTTTACATTTCTTTTTTATAGGCACCTCCAGCATAAAAAAAATTGATCCTGAACTTACCTGTTAGGGTTCACTGGGAGGCGCTTTCAGGTCATGACAACCACCTGAAACAAGGCATCGCTTGCTACTCGACGAAAAAGGGCAACAAAAGTGTGCCAGGAAGTAGGAGTTCAAAAATATTAGTGGGAAGTTAGAAAGGATGGTTACCAATTAGTCTCGACAAACAGTATTAGTAAGTGGGGTTCCCACTGGGTGCTCTGTAGTTCTGGGGGATGTGCCAAATTAAGTTATGCTTAGTTGATATCAATCGATTTATGGTACTATTTACCAACCCCTCCGCTCGGGCAGGATATGACACAAGGTCAATTTTTAAGCGGAGTTTAACAGGTTTTGAATTCAGAGTTTTCCTTCTCCTAGACTAGTTGCCTCACCAAGGCTGAAGAACCTAGTCCGTCCTACTATTTACCCATAGCTGGAGGGAGAATAAGGGGGTTCATACCTTTCCCAAGGATATTTGCCCGAAAGTGAACGTAATAGCGCGACTGGAGTACGAACTCGCGTACTACGATTCCGCAGTTCATCGCTTTAACCATTACACCACGAGGACACCAATCGATTTATGGTAGACCATACACAACTTCGTCTTCAGTCAGCTTTTTCACTTTCCCTTTCATTACAAATAGTTCTTTCTTTCTTTCTTTCTTTCTTTCTTTCTTTCTTTCTTTAAGTCATCAAAGATTTTGTATGGGTATCTCACGTAGTGTAGTGGTTAGCAAACTAGACTAGCTGATTTTTACAAGGGAGTAACGAATTTCGTTGAGTTCATTCTACTTTTGGTCTATATGTATTTACAGTTGTTAGTGCTGTTGACTCTCTGTCTATCTGTCCTATTAACCAGTTCGTTAATGTAGTCAGTTCAGTCACCTTTGAGTGCCCCTTTATTATGTTTATATGCCTAACTAAATTTATTATCTAAAAATAAAGTAATTTTGATAAAAGGATTAGTAGGCCATACGATATTTTGGTCAACTAGATTGTGCAAATATTCAAAGATAAACTAAAAGATTTTATGAATTACTGAGGTTTAATTGGTATGCCCTCGTATAAAAGGATTTAACAGCGAAAATTTAGGATCCAAAGTTAAATCACCCACAAGAATGGATGATGATACGTGTTTCATTGAAAAGTTTCTTTTCGTCTTCAGGAATTTTTGTGACTGACGTTTTGGAGGCAGGACATTCATTTTCACAAACATTGAAGTCAAGTCGGTTGAAATATACAACAATTAACTAAATGTCCAGTTGAGGGATAGTAAACAACTTCAAACCTCATGATCAATATTTCATCGACATTATCATGCTACAAATCGTTCGTTCATTTGTGTGTGTGTGTGTGTGTGTGTGTACGAGTGTTTGTATGTGTGTGCATATGTGCGTGTGCGTGTGTGTGTGTGTACGAGTGTGTGTGTGTGTGTGTGTATGTGTGTGCGCGCGCTCGAGGATTACTTTCAGGCGAAAATAATCTGATTTTTATGGTTAATTACTGATCTCGCGTTTGAAATTTGACCTTTGATGTCATTTGAAGTAATTAGATTTCATCTTATCGCCATAAATACTTTTTCTGACCACATTTAATGAATTAGAGACTTTTATATGGAGTTTAAAAATGTTGCTGTCATAAAAAATTGGACGTTGTCGGTAAGATTAATGGTTAGCTTTCTGTGATATCGTCACGAGTAAATAGTGAAAAGACCAAATAAATAGATTGATAGATAAATAAATAAAGCAAAAGAAAAAATACATATTTTCCTCAATTATTGGGCTTTATAATAATAGCCTGGCAACCGGACAAAAAAGCTCTCAATTCAAACCAGCAATTCGCTGAAAAATTGACCTTGTGTTGCGTCCTGCCTTCGGCAAAGGGGTCTGGTAAATATATTTTCAAAAGATGGAAGAACAAGAAAGACTGTGTACATAAAGTTCTCGGAAATAAATAAGAAATTTTCTTTGTTTAAAAACTATTTTTTGTATTGTTTCATTCAGTTTGTCTTGAACTTTTTTTAACCAGCATTATCGGTAACGATTGGTAGCAATTACACATATCCTATCAAATAGCCTATGAAGGTTTAATATTTAATTTAATTTAAAATCCTAGTTAGCCAGTACAGAAAATATATAAATTAATATCCTTTTCAGATTCGGTATACAAAAAAAAATCAGTTAAATGGCTCTAGTCAGCTAACAAGATTGTGGGCTTCATTTCAGAGTGAAACAGTCCATCAAGTATTGATAACAAGATAATGACCTCCCCTTATAAAGGAGTGACCCCTAAAGAGTAGCATTTTATTTATAATGTAAAAGGAGACTGACCCTCGCATCTGTAGGAAGGCAGCTCGCGTGGGTGGTCTATAGCTTCTGTTGTTTCAAAATCTAAACTCTCCCAATGGAATAACTATTTTCACTTTCGCTCTGGACAACATGAAAATTCCTTTTCAGGCTGTTTGGAACAAGAACTAACGGACCTTGGGAATTTTGTTATCATAAAAAAGAAGTTGGTTATCACCACAGAAAATGTTAATTAACAACCAATCGTTCAATTTCAATCAATTCCTAATTCTTGGTATTTTCGCTCTTCCTGAAATAACGTTAATCTTCTTTACTTTATTATTTCCTTCAATAGTTTTGCAAAGAAACTTGCGAATTGTTTTCAGTGCATCATTGTATAATTTTTGGTATTTTAATCTAAAACAGATATGTGCACACAAACATTTATTCGCTTGATGATTGCTTAAAATACGAAGAAAACAGACTGGCGCTTTTGGTAAGAGTATGAATGAGATACGACAAGAGATATAGTGTGAGCTAGATGATAGTCTGATATGAAGGGTGACAGTGGCAGTGAATCAAGACAGCGAATTTAGCCACGAGATTCAGCCAGGAAAGTCTTTTGTCTAGAGAAAACCAGACAGAGACACGTGACTCGTTCTCTCTCTCTCACTCTCTCTCTCTCTTTCTTAACCTCACCCTCTCCCTCTCTCTCTCCCCCTTCTCTCTCTATATATGTATAAATATATATGCTCTATTGAAGATGACTGATTAGAAGCGTGTCGCAAGTTTTCTGTTTATTTTTTTTCTGTGCACGCACAAGTAGAATCTTTTCAGGACAAAGCGTACGATGGAATTGTCTGAAATATTGGTGGTTCCTTTCTACTGATCCGTCAGTCATTTCCAAGGAGGATTTGCAACAAATATCCTTTATAATGATCTATATTGCTGTATATTCCCCATTTGTGAATATCTATATCATACCGTAGATTGAACATTGTACCATGAAAAAATTCAAATCAAATGTCAGCACGATACAAAAATATTTCTGCTTCTCTGTGAATAAAATATGTGGTTTGTGTGATGTTATCTCAATATTTGTCTGTATGTTGTGTTATTTGGGATAAACTGAATCTTTTCCAAATTGATCACGTGAATTTAACATCAAAATTTTCCTTAATATTATAATGTGCTATTTTTTTTTCGCATTTCCTTTTGTTCCGATTGTATATAAATATTGAAAGCCATGAATTCGGATATAAAACAACCAGGTGTATTAGAGTAAATTTATTTTTTTGCAAACTGATATTATTCCAATTCTGCATGTTTAAGTTTGTATTTTGATCGAGAAATATTCAACACATTTCTAAGGAAAGTTGAATACATAAATATTTAAATAAAAGCAAGTACTTAAGAAATGAACTAATTTAATAATAACAGAATAATTTCATCGTATCATCACAGAAATTTGGTCACTGGAGGAATACCAGTAAGTATATAGTTTAAAAAATCCCAAAAACAAAACAAAAAAAACTGAATAAAAATCAGCCATGGTAATCCCTAATCACCGAAATTATAGGAAGACATATTTTTATGTCTTAGAAGAGTCTGAATTTACTGTATAGTCTATGTATTTATAAAAATTCTCTGAATGGAATTTATAACTATTGCTTCATGTAACAGGAACGTGTATACGTCATATAATTACAATGATTTAAAATATCTCATAACTTTTTCCAAGACCGTCTTTGTCGAACACATGTAAGGAACAAGCATACAGGCAACAGTCTGTGAATACTGGAATCCTATCACAACTTTACGCAATTTGCTTCCATCTTAAGTTACATAAAGAAGTCTACAATCTACAGTGACGCAAGAGTAAGCAATCTTGCTGCATAGAGTAATTTATTCTGAGTTCGATTCCACCCGAGTGCTCTATCCAATTATTGTTTTGCCCTGGACTAAAAAAAGCTTAGTAAAAGTGAGCATATAGTTGTATTTGAAATTTCTTTCTTTATTGCACTCTCAATCGATTTTCATTGGTCATGAAAATGCTTCTCCCCATCTACCCCGTGAATACTGAATTAATCCGCCCCACAAAGTCGATTGCTAACTCGTACAAATATTCCTAATCTTAATGGTTCTTACACTGCTTCAAACTTGTCTTTTTGGTTTCCCCTGTTGACTGAGTGCGTGACGTTCGAAACATTTTAAAGTCAGATTTTTTAGCGGCGGTTTTCAAGCCGAGGAAGACTACAGTCTACAAAGACTGGCACGGTATATTCTTTCTACTTTTATGCTGTACTGTTATATAACACAGAGACATAATTACTGATGATTTTCTGAAAAACAAACAAACAGTCAATGTACGAACAATAACGGCCTCCATTGTTTCTATTGTCAAAATTGCTATTGTACTTTGTAGCGATAAACATGATCTACGTGGCCATAACTTTTTCTTCTTTTTGACTGCTTGAAACTGGAAAATAGCGCATTACAGCTTAGTTATAAAGGTTTGTTACTTAATCCATATATATAAAACCTAATAATGATCTATATATCCCCAAATATATATATATATATATATATATATATATATATATATACATATAAATGAATATCCATTTGCAATGCACGAGTTTTTACGTACTGATGCGTTTCCGAATATTTCATAAAATTGTGAGGGCACAACTATTGACTTTTTTGTGAGTTAGTTGCAAAAATCGGACTACGTTTCAAAGAATTCCCACGTCTATTCTGACTTGGCAGACGAAAAAAAGGAAGGATCAGGTGAGAAATATTTTGAATCTCAACCAGAAGGGTGCTATACTTTGATTCTAATTATAAAGCCGTCGCTTTGACTTTAGGCAGAGCATAAAAATACTTTAATTTTAGGTAGATATGCAAATATATACGGAAATAATGACACCATTTCTGATGATTAATATGCAAGTACTAGTATACTAACAATTTATCAGCCTCCGAATAAAAACTTCTGATACCTCATTCGATCTTTATAGACAGATGCTATGAATACCAATTCAGAAATGATATGTATCGTAGCGAGATGACTTCCACACACAAAAAAAGAAAGAAGATAAAAAAATGAACGGAAAATTATTTCCTGGTTTAGTGGTTTCAAGAAATGTGTGAAATGCCCAATGACACAAAAGAAACGATGAATGACTTGACTGATCAACAGATTCAGTTAATCTGTTCAAATTCGTAGAACTTTTAGTCAGTACCTTGTAATGCAAGATTCTGGCCAAAAATGGCAAATTTTGCTATTTGATGCCTATCAGTGATCTCAGATTGCTTTAAAGTTTAGCTACACAGTCTGTCGGTGTCCGAGGTACATATCAACATAAAACCTTTGGTTCCTTGATCTTTCAATTTTGGTTGTGATTCTTGGAAACGGATAGATAGATAGATAGATGCAAAAAACATTGGCATAGCAATATGGATGACGGGAAATCTGAGTTTTTGTGAATAAAGGAAATCTATAGATATCAACCAAACGAGGCCCATCGTTACAGGATGGAACTAAATAGCAGTTGATCAAGAATAAAAATTAACGACGATCAAACGGGAAGGGGCAAGCAAAATCCCGTAGAATGGGGTAAAACTTTTACGAGACTCAAGTCGGATTTTTATCAAAAGAATTGGTAAATCCTGGATTTTGATGGGTGAGGCAGTAGAATAATGCACATGAAACGCATGCACGGGGCCACACACCCATACATACTGGGCCACACACCCATGCATACGAATATTTTGTTCGATTGGAACAGTTTAACATCAAGAGAACTCAGTTTAATTGCCGATGTTCTCGATGAACAGCCCAACTTAAAAAGAAACAACTTGATCACCAAGAAAATCTCTGAGAAAAAAAGTTTTCTCAGATTGGCCTGTCAGAACAAGAGAGAAACTAAATAGTTTTCAAACAAGTTGTCAAAAAGATTGTTCCATCCTCATTGTATTCCTTTAAATGTATTGCAAGGAAATTCTATCATTTTAATATCTATTTCGATACAACAAAATATTTTGCTTTACACATGAATAAAATTTTGAGAAAATGTAATGAATGAAACTCAACTCTGAATTCGGACAAGAAATTTGGCCGATTAGTTTTTGTTTTTCTTTGTGCACTTTTAAATAACAATTAATTAACTGGAAAATCATGAAAATAAAGGGTAATTGATTACTGTAGAAACAAACATTTTGTCGAGGGATGAAATCCGTTCCAAATTTTCAGAATAAGCAAAACACAATGGAATTATTAATGCTATGAGATTGAAGACAAAAATTAATTGAAAGAAACTGATTATTAATTTACTTACCACAGTCGGAGAAACGAAGGATCGACCGATCTTTTTTCTTTTTCCCTGCCGAAAACGCGCACAATTGCACAAGCGCAAGGAGTAGCAGCAAACAATATCTCATTTTCGATGGGTCAATTTTGTTTTGATCAATAATACAGAAATCAACTCCGTAATATATTTTTAAGCGAGCTTATTGCTTTAAGTGAATAAAATTTAAAAGGTTTTCTGTCTTGGTTTGTGTAATTATTTCCTTTTCTTTTATATACAGATTATTTCCTTCTATATATCAAATAATCATTATTTTAACATTTTTTTCTGTCGAGAAAAATATTTGTATGGATGGAATAAATTTGTTCCGAGTGTTCCTTTTATGTCGTAGTAAATTTAGTAAAAAGCCCAAAGTTTGTTTATAGTAAAACTGTTTTGGCTAATTTTCCGTGTCTTTAAAGGCTGCTTTTCATGTTTTGCTTTGTGGTAATTGAATGAAAAACTAGTGGGAGAAAAACGTGGATCTCTTACTACAAATGCTGTCAGCAAGAAAGAAAGAAAGAAAGAAAGAAGAAGAAGAAGAAGAAGAAGAAGAAGAAGAAGAAGAAGAAGAAGAAGAAGAAGAAGAAGAAGAAGGCTTTTCGCTTCGTCGAACGTACAGGTTGCTAGTAGAGAAGGGCTGACTAGAGCCACGTGTAGCGGGAAACAGTCCTTACTTACAATAAGTAGGAGGGGTTACTATGTGAGGCACGGTATTTATGTATATTTTCTCAAAGTTTTAGGTAGAGGGTAGTGGCAGGGAAAGTTAGCTATAGATTGTTCAGGTGCTTCCTGAGATTGAAACTGCTAACAAAATTTCAAACATTCATCCTCTTTCAATTTTTTCTTTTTTCTTTTTCTCTTTTTAAAATGTAAATGTTAATAATTAATGATGAAAGTAAATAGGGAAAAATTTTGTAAATTGTTTCCTATTTTTTAATTATGGTTGTATTTCTTCTTTATGTTTGTAAATAGATATTTAGGAAATGGAGAACATGTTTCTTTGAAATAATCTTTATAAAGAAAAAATATTCATTTAAAATAAAATAGATAATTTTAGAAACGTCAAAGAATTGCTGCCGGTTTATCGAACCAAACACTCAAAATTTCAGAAATTATAAAACGTTGATTTTTACTCATCAGATAAGTTTTTTCTTTCTTGTTTATCTTTTGAATTTCTTTGAATTCCTCTAAATTCCTCTGACATTATTTTCTATTTTAGGAGTCTTCAGTTTGCCCAACTAACAACGAAAATGAATTTAAAAAGTTTGATTGATTTCATTCACTATATATAAGATTAATTGAGTTTTATTTATTATACATAGAAAAACCCCACTACGTTAGACTTTCAAGCATTTTGAACTTGGCATTTATTTTTTTTAATCAAAAGTAAATCTGTTATTAACTAAAAATTTAATTAGACCGGTTGGTATTTTTTTTTCTTTCTTACTCTGTAAACTATCAGTCCATTAAAAATAGCCTGTAAAATGTTTATCTGATAAAATTCTCTATTATTTGATTTAAATAGTTAAAAATAAAGGAACGTTAAATTTGGAATATTTTACTTAGTTATCTATCTAAAATTAAAATTCAGAAAGAAAGGGTAACTTTAAATTTTTGTTTTTGAATTTCCCTTAGAAGAGTTATAAAAAAAAGAGTCTACGAGTTATTCTAAGAGAATCGATCTTAATCAATTTCTATTATTACAGCTTAATACCATTGATTTCAATACAAGTGATTTTAATACGAGTCATTTCAGAACGAGTCATTTCAATACCAGTGGTTTCAATATTATTGATTTCTTTTTGGTTCATTAATTTTACTCTGTCATTTTTTTTTCTGTGGTTTTGAAAAAAAAAAGGGACGCTTTGTTTTAAATAAGATTATTTTGAATGAAGCTCTGAAAACGCAGAATAAATATTATTTGATATCTGAAAAGAATTTGTTTCATATTACATTTGCGAGAAAAAAGTTATGGGATATTATGTCATTAATCAACAGCTGGTTTTAATCAGTAAATTACTTAATTATGATAGATAGATAGATAGATAGATAATGTGGAGAAAAGACCAAGCAATATCAAACTATTTTTATGCGATTATATATCCTTTCTCATAATACACGAATTACAATATTTCTCTTAAATCGTGAAACTTATTCAGTTAGATTGACAAGTATTGAGAATTAATAGTTTTGTTAGGATTTTGTTTTGTCTTTCCCCAATAAAGTGTGGCAAAATTAAAAGAAAAAATAAATTCGTTTTTAAAAGCTGCAGAAAACTTTTAACCCCCACCCCGGGGAAACTAGGTGTGAATTTTCATTCTTTTCATCATTGTCAGGCAACTTCACTTTAAAAAAAAAAAACGCCAGAAATGCGCAGAATTCGTCTTTTCTCGGCAATTATCGGTAATTTTCGGTGTTGAATGGTTGTTTTGTTGATCAAAGTATGTTGGCTTGGACAATCGGCTGCTTCGAATGGTGTCTAACGATCAACTGACGAAGTAACCAAGTTGATTGGTCTTCAATATGTGCCACTGCTGATATAACAACGAGGAGGACGACAGGGAGAATAAATTTTGGTGCCAATAGGATGCTATGTATTCGACCACGGACACCACTCCCCTTTTTATATTTCTACTCAAATGCAGACCCCTCCGCCACCCGTAAGTGTAGACTCAAGAGGAAAATATTTAAAAAATGATAGAAGTCAGAATATATATATATATATATATATATATATATATATATATATATATATGTGTGTGTGTGTGTGTGTGTGTGTGTGTGTGTGTGTGAGAGAGAGAGAGAGAGAGAGGGAGAGAGAGAGAGAGAAACAATATGAAATAGAGATAAATTAGAGAAAAAAAGTTGGTAGAAACAATTTAATTGAGAGCAGTGGCAGAAAAAAGAATCATTATCATTTACGTCACACACACACACACACACACACACACACACACACACACACACACACACACACACACACACACACACACATATATATATATATATACCCCTTGTTCCTTTCTCTTACATTGTATATAGAATATACAAACCAAAATAAGCATATGCAAAGAAAGGTACAAGAATATCTTCCCAGCCCTAAAATTGAAATTCTATTTTACATAAAAAAGCATTTATTTTCAACATCATCTCATTCTTTGACAATCATCTTGGTTCTGAGGCGAAAAGCAATCACACAGATCGAATATTATACAAAGAAAATTTTTAATTAAATTTAAAATATCTGCATGTTAGGTTACTGACCTTACAGTCAACACTGGATTATAGCAGTTAATATACATACAAATACATGCACAAACACACACGTGCACGTACACATATATATTGAGTCAGTGTGTAGTGTGTGGATGTGTATCCATTCATATGTGACTTTATCAATTACATGTCTGAATGTGCGTATTTATGAATAAGGCTCTGCGCGAAATAAGATATTTATTGATTAGAACTGAAATAAATAGTTTCATTTAGACGTTTCATGTAAACAAAAAAAAAACAAAAAACAAACATTAAGAGTTGGACATTGATTCATTGATAAAAAGCATTTTTTGCAGGAAACTTTGGCACACACACACACACACACACACACACACACACACACACACACACACACACACACACACACACACACACACCTGTACTGGGGACGTGTATTCCCATAGATACAGACACAGATACACACACACGCACGCACGCATAAACACACACATGCATAAAACACGCCCCATTACATTCACAAACAAACTACCAAATATATTTGAAAATAAATAGAAGTAGATGACAGAAATGTATACCAAACATATTCGCCTATTTGTGCGCGCGCTCGCGTGTGTGTGTGTGTGTGTGTATATTTCTTAGTGTGCCTGTAGTAGTATGTATATGTGAGCCTGTCTTTCGCGATGTAGAAAAGTAGGGCGGACAAACGTATATACGGTTTTATGCACACATCTATCTAACATGACGAAGATGGTGCTTACTATAATTTACGACTATTTACGAGTAAGGATCTTATCACACAGATGAGTGAGTAGTTTATGGACGGCCTACCCTTTCCATTCATTCTTTCTCTCTTCTTCTATCTTACCCCATACACTCACGCACACACACTCACGCGCACATTTATCATATCCCATAACCCCTACACATACAATTATATTAGATACTAACAAACTATACGTAACCATTCATAGGCTCACTCACAGTCAGTAAGAAAAGAAAGAAAAAGTAAAAAATTAAGAAACAACAAACATAACAGAAGTTACACATTTTTATTAATTTATAATACCCCTTGCAAGGGAGGAAATTTTTAACAGAATTTCCAACTTTTCAAATGAAACACAAATTTATAGAATCCTGCATAACGTATAGCCCGTTTCCATGCATACAAAACTTGGATTATTCATGAGTACCTTTCTGGTTCTGATTGATTGATTTCAACGGCATGTCAATCCTTCTAGGGTTATTATATGCCTTGGGGGTACGGAATTGTGCTCATTGTACGATCATTTTTTTTGGTACAGTTCTTTTGCCCACGGTTCTATCGTATTCGAATTATTTGTAAATAGAACTATTTGACCAAAACAGATGGAAACCCTAAGAGGTACACTACCATTCTGAGTCAGAGTGAACCTGGGAGTAATAGTAATGAAGGGGAACTTCACACACCCGCAAATCTCAAGAAGAGAAGCTCTACCATCAGATGCAGTTTACTGCTATACTCAGGATATCCATTTAACCTGGGAAGAGGGGGTTGTTTCTCTGCAAGGGATACAATCAACCAATTCTAATTCCCGCGGTGAAAATCTTGCGTAATAAAGAATAAAATAAAATAGACATTGATCGTGGATTAGGGTAACATGGTTTGGATCCAAAATGTTTTGGCTCGAATGAAGAAAGATTGATGCGTATTATATTCGTTTTTAATAAACTTATACTTCAGAAGGAGAAACTCGAAATCTCCTTCATATCTAAAATCTTATGAAAAAGATTCCATGTTTCAAAAATGATCAAAAAGACTTCGCAAAGTTTCTGGAGTATTGTTTTATTTTGGTTCACTTCCAAGCAGCTTTAAAGGTTTTGAGACTCCAGTCTAAGAATAACTCAATATGTCTCGATTGCAATAGCTGCATTCAACTTTGATATCAAACATAAAACTGTACATCTGCTGAATAATAACAATAATAACAATAATAATAATAATAACAATAATAGAGACTTAATAATAATCAACAACAAAAAAAGAGAACTTGCAAAATTGTCGACTTTGCTGTCCCGGCTGACCACAGAATAAAACTGAAAGAATGTGAAAAGAAGGATTGGTATCTGGACCTTGCTTGGGAATTGAAAAAACTATGGAACATGCTGGTGACAATTATACCAATTGTAATTGGTGTGTTTGGAACAGTAACTAAAGGGTTACTAAAGGGACTAGAGGACTTGGAAGTTGGCGGACGAGTGGAGACCATCCAAACAATAGCATTATTGAGAACAGCCAGAATACTGAGAAGAGACCTGGAGACTTGACGAGATTTTTTGTCACTCAAACTCCAGTGAAAAACCATCAGCTAACGCTTATGTGAAAAACTCTAACGAGTGAATAATAATAATAATAATAATAATAATAATAATAATAATAATAATAATAAACTGAAAAAAACATGGAACATGAAAGTGATGGTGATACTAATTGTAATTGCTGCTCTTGGTAGAGTCACTAAAGAATTGATAAAGATGCTGATGGACTTGGAAATAAATGGACATGTAGAGACCATCCCAACGACAGTATTATTAAAATCGGCCACAATATTGAGAAGAGTCCTGGAAAGTTGAGGAGACTTGCTGTCACTCTAACTCCGGTGAAAATCATCAGCTAACGTTGGTGTAAAAAACCCTCAAAAGAGTAAAAGGATCAAGAAAAATCGCTAGCGTTGAGGACAGCGAAGATGTATCAACACAAGGTCTTGTGGAGTACATTAAACAAACGTAATAAAAGACTGATTGCAACAGCCAGTAATGACAATAGCATCATTACAAGAAATAGAAAACTTATAAAAGTTTAAACTAGAAAACAGTTGTAGGATGAAAAACAAGTGTATGGATACTTCAAATGATAAACTAGTCAGATTGCACATGAGAACATCTGGAGATGGCTATTAGAGAGAGAGAGAGAGAGAGAGAGAGAGAGAGAGAGAGAGAGAGAGAGAGAGAGAGAGAGATGATTGCTATTTTAATCCTATTTACCAACCCCTCCGCTCGGGCAGGATATGACACAAGGTCAATATTTTTTTAAGGGGAGTTTAACAGGTTTGAATTCAGAGTTTTCCTTCTAGACTTCACCAAGGCTGAAGAACTCAGTCTGTCCTACTATTTACCCATAGCTGGAGGGAGAATAATTGGATTCATACCTTTCCCAAGGGTATTTGTGCTATGTGAAATGCAATCAGTCTCGTCCAGGATTTGAACTCGAGTCGTCGTGTCCATTTCCTACGACGATAACCATTACACCACGGGCACCTCCATTTCTATTTTAATAGCTGCAGAAGATAACAGTGTAAAGATCAATGAGATTAAAGAGAAAATTGATAATACGCCTCAGAATAGCAAGTGTAGGGCTATGCGAAGAAAAGTGATGGGACAGGTAATCACAGAATAAATGAATGCAACAAACTTGCACAAAAAAGGAGTACGAGACTAGGAACGATTGGGCAGGGAAAGTAATCCACAGGGAATAGTGCAAGAAATTAAAATCTGAGCATACTACTAAATTGTATTTGTACCATCCAGAATCTCTCCAAGAGAATGAGAAGCATAAAATTATCGAGGATTTTGAGATACAAACGGATCTCTTAATCTTGGCAAGAAGACCAGACACCTAGTGTTGATTAACAAGAAAAAAAAAAAAACTTGTTATCTGGTTGACTTTGAAACTCAGAGATAGAAGAAACCGAAAATGTAGACAAGTACTTGGACCTGGTCAGAAAACTGAAAAAAAGTTGGAATATAAAAATGACGGTAATGCTAATTGGAGAGAGTGTACTTGGAACGGTCCTAAAAGATCGGAAAAAAAGTTTGGACGAAATGGAAATTGGAGGAAGAATCTATGCCACTCAGACTACAGCATTGCTAATATCAGCTAGAATATTAAGAAGAGTCCTGGTGACATGAGCTGATTTTCTTTTAGTGGAAGACTACCAGCAAATGCTGAAGTGAAAAACCCAGAAGGAAAGCAACAACAACAACAACAACAATAATAATAATAATAATAATAATAATAATAATAATAATAATAATAATGAAAGATTTAAAGTTATATGCATACTTATGATTCAGAAGGTCTAGTAGGTACCGGGAAAAATTTTATAGACAATTTGGTCTGGAGAAATGTACGAATATCACACATAGGAAAGTCTAAAAAAATCTCTCAGTATATAAACAGGAAATTTCAGCGTTTGAATACTATATAACAAATAAATATTTAGGAAATAATGAAGCGAATGGTATGTTATAATTAAAATAAATAGAAAAAAATAAGAAAATAATTCTGTTGGAGAATAAGAACCTTATTAAAAACAGAACTGAATACAAAAAAAATGATTACATTTAACAGCCTGACAATTACCTGTAATGACATTATTTTCACAAAACTGGATTTTAGCTGAAATAAAGAAGATAGATACTAAAGTTATGAAACTAATAACCTGCCACAGAATACATCACCTAAGATCTGATTTAGAACGTCTCTACATCAAGAGGGAAAATGGTGGAAAACGCTTAATCCAACTGGAATTGACCAACAAAGCGACCACTATACGATTGTCAAGAAATGCTTAGAACACTACGACTCATTGGGTGCTACAATTAGTTAACATATATGAGAAACAAAAGATAAAATATCGAATTAGTAAAGACAGCAATAAATTTGCTCATCAACTCGACATTGAAAGAAATTAGTTTAAAAGATGAATCAATAGAGCCAGAAAGAAAAAACATAACGAAATAAGCAAAAGCACAATCAATCTAAAAAAGGCTGAAAACAAAAATCCCTTAAGAGACAATATGCACAAAGAATAAGAAATGCCGACATAGATATAGTGAAGAGAAGTCGATGACTGAAAAGGGACAGAATGAAAGCGGACACCAAGGGGTTAATAATAACATGATAATACCAGAATCTACCAACTAGAAACTATCAGGCAAACAAAAAATCTGTCCCAAACTTAACATGTAGACTGTGCGAATAAAAAAAAAATGGAATCAATTGCTCTCTTAGTGACGGGCCTCTCAATTCTAACGCCAATAGAATGTAAAGAAAGTCATGATAAAATACATTTTATTTATTGGGAAATATGTAAATACTATGATATACTGAAATCTGAAAAATGCTATAAACACCAACCAGATCCGATCACAGAAGCCAAAGAAACAACAATTCTCTCGGACTTGGCAATCTAAATTGATAGAAGAATTCAGAGTAATACAGCATTTATAGTGATTAAGTTCTGTAAAAGAAAATCTTGCATTCAACTAAATATGACAAAGCCAGAAAATAACATAAAAGTCTAAGAGTATAATAAAATAAGTCAATACAAAAAACTGGAAAGAGGAATGTAAAAAATGTAGCACCTTAAAATTATTATTGTGACACAATCAGCCGTGGGTATAATAAAAAAAGGGACAGATAAACACATTAACAAAATACTTGCCAGTCCCGTCCTATATACAGAATTTTTAAAAAGTGCACTTTGCAGAACTGCTAATCTCCCTTGTAGTGTACTATTAAATTTATTGGAAAAATAACGCCTGAAATTATCGAATAAACCTAGAACGCATATAATCACAACATTCCATCACCGCAGGTTTTGGGGAGAGACCCAGTGAAGGACAATAAGAAAATGAATAATAATAATAATAATAATAATAATAATAATAATAATGATAATAATAATAATAATAATAATAATAGGACGTCATAGAGAGTGTTGAGATGTAAATATGAAATAAGCTTTTGTATAAAAGTCAGTAAAACAAAAATACTTTTGATGCCCACAAATGAAGATTAGAATAAAAATTTGAATGTCTCACCAATTTAATTTTCCAATATGATAACCATTTGATTATTCTAATTATTATGCTATCCATTCTTATATATATATATATATATATATATATATATATATATATATATATATATATATATATATACGCACACACACACATATAAATACATTGATATATTTATATTTATAAAAAATAAGAGCTCAAAATAGGTGATAGATTTACAGATAGTTTTAATACAGAATCAAATATCACTTGGTGACTGTCAGTTCTTCACCTATGAATCATGGGATATACATTTTTCTTCTTTCGTGTCCGAGAATAGTTAAACGTAACGATAGGAGAATGGAATGCAGAAACGAAGGAAGTAATTATTCGAAAGTTACAATAGAATGTAATCGCTTGATGAGACAATGAGCAGCAGGTTTTAATAGGTAGAGAATATTTAAAAGTAACGATAGGAAATTGAATGTAGAAATGAAGGAAGTGATTATTCAAAGGTTACAGTAGAATGTAAACTCTTAACGAGAAAAAGGGGCAGAAGGGTTGAACAGGTAGAGAATAATTAAAAGTAACGATAGGGGAATGGAATGCAGAAATCAAGGAAGTGATTATTCGAAAGTTATAACTTCACTTAATGATATTAAACTTATTTCCACCATTAAGTGATTGAATAAAAAACGAAAATATACGCTTCATTCTCAAAAGATACTTGTTTAAGCCTCGCGAATTCAACCTCTCCATTGATGTTTACTTATTTATAGAAATTTACTTTCAAAGCAAAATGAAGGGAAAAATGAAGTAGAAATTATTATGCTGCGCCAATTTTCCAAGCTAACATGACATGAAATTCAACGACCGAATTCTTGTCTTTATACTTCAGGTATCAGAAGGAAGAAAGACCGTCAACTTAATTTGCTTATATCTATCCTCAGAGGGACGTTAAAAAAATAATACCTCAATTCATACCCACGGAAACTATAATAGATAAAAGCAGAACGATAATACCGTTGGATAGGGGAAATTTTCAGCTACAGAATTTTTTTCCCACATAATCAGAATTATTGATTCCATTTCTTTATGTTATTCGACAACATCAAAGGGTTTTGGTGGTATGGCAACAGAGGCTGAACTTTTCTTCTTATAGCTCTGTTTATATGGATAAATCAAAGGATGCAGAGAAGAGGAAATCTGACAAAATAACATCTGACATAAAGCAAATGGTATTAGAGAAATTTTCCATTGTGAGAAAATTGAAATTCCTTGATTATTGCTGGACGTTTAAGCTGACCAAGTGTAGGATGGGAGCATAGTTAAGTGGTGGGTAACTGTACTTCAGTAGTGGTGACAACAATGTGAGTTTTAAGCCACGTTCAATACAGTTGTCAGCAGCAAAAGAAAATGAAGAAACTCTTTATCAGTCATCCGTGGAAATCGTGTCGCAGGAATAAGGACTACGTTGACAACATTTTTCTGGCACTGCCACCGTTTCTGCTGCTATGATAAATAGGGTTACATTTGCTGGTCCATATTTCGAGGGCATTTCCTACATACACCAATTCATATTGTAAGTGAAAATTCATTGCAAATGGTGGTGACCATATAGTTGACAAATTGCTCTATCCAATGATGTTATTAAGTACTTTTTTTCGGTTGTAGTTTTTGTGGTAAAAATAGAAGAGCCATTAATTTCGAAGCGAAAGAAAAAAAAAGGCTTTATTCCGCAGATTTCACCCTATCGTCAGCACCTCCCCATTTGTACCTGACAATAAAAGTTGGAGTAGAGC
Organism: Sepioteuthis lessoniana; assembly: GCA_963585895.1. Classification (NCBI taxonomy): domain Eukaryota; kingdom Metazoa; phylum Mollusca; class Cephalopoda; order Myopsida; family Loliginidae; genus Sepioteuthis; species Sepioteuthis lessoniana. Next base: position 131,030,408 of record OY757909.1, on the reverse strand, counting down.
GGAACGTAGGTACAACCTGTTTGTGAGTACAAGGCTATTTTTGCCATTGACCCTATAAATGTGCATTGATCCTCTTGTTAAAATAAACATGTCCCTCATTCTAGAAATGAGGAGGAAAAGAAGAACGAATTTAAGCGTAGAGACCAGGCACATCACCAGGGGGGTTAGTAAGGAGGAGCAATTAAATATAATTCACACAGGGTGGAACGATAGAATTGTCGTCCAAAAGAAAACAACATTACAGCTTTATTTTAAAACTTTTATTGTAAAAATCAATTCAGGTAACTTGATTATGTAGTAGAACTGACATCTATTCAATGTATCCGCCTTCAGCCTCAATCACCGCCTCGATACAGATTCGGAACTTTTCCATAAGCGCCGGCGGGGGCTCGGTGAATACTTGGCGGATGGCAGCATTCAGGCTGGCTTTGGTGTTGTGGGAGGTCATGTTGGTGATGTTCTCGACGTATGACCAAACGAAATAGTCCAGTGGGTTCAGGTCGTTTAGGAGGGGGGCCAGTAAGGGAAGGGTACAAAGTCGTAGCACTCCTTCTGAAGCCAAGCCTGGGCCTCTTTGGACTTGTGGGCTGGCGCCGAGTCTCGCTGCCACACCCAGAGTCTGCCACCAGCCACCTGATTGCACCAGGGGATCACCACACTCTTCAGCACATCCAAGTAAACTTTGGTGTTGACTTTCAAGCCGACTTCGAAGATGTGAGGTGGCATGATGTCCTCAGCCTTGGGCTTCCGCTCCACCACCTCCAAAGGGTCTTCCGATGCGTTGAGCTGTGCCCTCAAGCGTTGAGGTGTCCGGATTTGCATTTTGAGGGTGCTGGCAATGGTCCTGTCGTCATAACTTGGATCGGTAGAGAGCATGAGTTGTACAGCGGCGCATCTCCGATCTCGCTCGTTGAACATTGTGTCACTTTCAGACATGATAGAAGGCTCCAATCGCTCTTGGGATTTGTACACAAATGACCAACTAGTAGATGGTCTGCAACAAAAAAAAAAAAAAAGAAAACCGGTTTTCATTGAACGGAAATGGAATCATGTCGTATTTTCTAGGGCGACAAATTTATCGTTCCCCTCTGTATTGTGATTATGAGCTTACTCCCATTGCACGGCAGTGATTTTCACCTCACATTGACGGGCAGTGCTTTTCACCTCACATTAACGGGCAGTGCTTTTCACCTCACATTGACAGGCAGTGCTTTTCACCTCACATTGACGGGCAGTGCTTATCAAAGTGAAGGTAGATTCACCGGTTCCACATCAAAGTGACTGGTCTGGTTAAGATCTGAATTTATTTTCATGAAGATTTTCAGGTGTATTTATATCCATTCCCTTCACTATGTGCAGGATGCGATACAAGGCAAATTTTACAGCAGATTTAAATTCAGAGTTTTTCTCAAAAGAAGTTGACTTATTTTCATATAGATGGAGTAGAGAAAGATTCATACATTTCTCAAAAGGATGAGCGGAAAATGAACGTAATCAGGGGCATCAAGGATTTGATCTTGTGTTGCTGATTCCATTTTCTATGATGGTAACTGTTGTGCTAAGCACGCCTCCACAGAAAACATTTTTAGATGTAGGAATATTTCAAAAGTTTATATTAATCTATCAAAAGGAAAAATAAGGTGTTCAAGAGACGGAGATAAATATTGTATTGCAACAATCTCATTAGTGGAAGTTCCTTTTCGAAAGATATACACAATGTCAGATATAAAGTTGGTATCTATCTATCTATCTATCTATCTACCTGTCTGTCTGTGTCTGTCTCTCTATCACACCGAGATAGACACACATAGATATGCCAATCTATCTATCTATCTATCTACACGAAGTTGGGCTAAAACGTTCATTGTATTGAAAGTTCATATAATGACATTATATATGCTGTTGATGACTATTTGTACAAGGAGATCCAAGCACTGCAACATCAATGGCAAAAATGAGAGGACGACAAGAGGAAAACCTCATTTGGTCTCATTCCATGAGAATGTCTTGGTCAGTATATGAAGTTTTCTGCCGACTCTCTAATATATATATATATATATATATATATATATATATATATATATATATATATATATATATATATATATATATATATATATATATATATATATCAGGGAAAAGGAATCTGATGGTATTAAAAATAAACTTTGAAAGACAAAATAAAACAAAATAAATTATTCAGAAGATGGGTTTATTTCTAATTGAATATCATGCCATTGTGAAACGTTATGTTTCTATGTAATGTTGTAACTCCGAAGATATATTCAAAGTAAAAAAAAAAAAAAAAGAAAAGATTAATAAAAAAAGGAAAGGAAAATTCTCCGCATTCTGATACAATTTGTAGCATTTTAGATATATATGTTTTATTTAAAAGTGGAACGTATTTGCTATGGATTAAATTATTTTAGAAACTTTATAAAAGACGAAAGATAAATTTTCCTAAAAATTAATTTGTGTGTTGTTTTCAAAGTAATGTTTATTTGTATTATTTCGAAACATAATTTTTCGAAAAGTATTTTTTTTTATTACAAATTACAAACAATAAATACGTTGCATTATTTAATATAAAAATAAAGATAAAAATATAAATACATTTTTTATATGAATTTCAAGAAAAGAAATCAAAGTTACCAACGAAGAAGTTTATTTTTGAGAAAGTTTTAAAGTTTGAAAGTTTCCAAATTTTTAAACCTCCATAGCGGATGCGTTATCCTTTTGAATAAAACGCTAACAACTATAACGGAATGCATGGTTTTTTCTCATTTTTTTGTTTCATTTGTAAATTTGAATATAATCTAGAAAATACATCACTTATTAACATTGCCTTGATGATGGTTATTTAAAAACCTGGAATATTGGCATAATATTCAGTTATAAATAAACTCACCCTTTGAATA
>OY757909.1:130912374-131024790 GCA_963585895.1 Sepioteuthis lessoniana | reverse complement strand
GGCAGACTGGTCCGTGTATATATATATATATATATATATATATATATATATATATATATATATATATGTGTGTGTGTGTGTGTGTGTGTGTGTGTGTGTGTGAGTAGGCTAGAAATTATAGGACTGTCAATAATGTTGCATATTACAAAATATATATCATGGGTAAATAATAATGGTATGGAAACGAATATGTGTATACATGCACATGTGATTATATAACATATTTCGCAACACACACAAACATGAATACACACACATGCACACACATACATATGTATATATATATATATATATGAGTGTGTGTGTGTGTGTGTGTGTGTGTGTTATGCGTATATGAATTGAAATAGATTAATAGTTTGAGGAAAAACAGATTAGAGATCTTTTTTGCGTTATGAAATTAAATGAAATTTTTCACTCTGTCAAAAATACTTCCAATGGTTTTTAGTCCTTTTACAAAATCCCTACTCATTCACCATTTCAGTGTTACGTACTTTTTCTTATTTCCTTTGCGGTTAAAATGTAAAGAAAACTTAATGTGTGTCTTTAAAGAGGTAAAGAAAAAAAAATCAACTAAAAAGATCAACAGTTCAGTTAACCCACTGACAAAGCGTAACCTGCCACCCACGTGATATCAGATAAGCCGCCATGATCGATGAGTGTCGGCAAGACAAGTAGCGAAGCATCTAGCCAGTCGCAATTACACAGAAATAAACGCTGCCTACCATGGAATGTTCGGATACAATTTACCGTTGAATTTTAAAGAAGCCATAAAGGTTGGCTGCATCTTTAAGCTTTTATTTATGAACCCAGTTGCCACAAATCCTTACTCGCTCCGAACTTTAATCGCTTGACTTAACAATAAAAAATAACTAAATAATTAAGTTAATTGAATAATGAATGTCCAAAATTAAATTGGACAGAACTCAATTTGAATCATTGATTGATACCAGTTGCTAACATCACAGGCTGTGTGCACTGAGATATCGTGCTAACTTGATTTCATTTGGCATAATCTTTATTTAAAACGGAAATTGTAGAAGTTTTCTTCAATAATTTCACCCAGAACTTATCTTTACATAAAGGTAAATATCTTAATTCTCTGAGTGGGATTTATAAAATTTTATAAAATCAAATAAACTGAACTTCATTAAATCAAAAAAAAAAATTCCAATTTTTTTCCTTTTACAAAATAAATTAGTCCATTTCTTCAACGAACTCAGATGAATATATTCTCACCACAAAACAAATACAGGATGTGAACTTGTTGAATGTTGTTCAGCTTTTGACTCTTATTTTTGTAACCCTCCAACCTTCATCCGGTATGTGCCATATTACGATACAAAAAATTTGATGAGTAAAACGCAAAAGTTTTTCATCAAAAGGACTGAAAATTCATCGTCAAATGAATGAAATTCATGATATTTTTAATATGTGTAGGTGTAAAGCATTTGCTTATCACACCAAACTCTCTTAAATTGATTGGTAGAACAATGTTTTCGTCCTTAGTAAAATTTGTTTATGCTGTTATATTTCGGACTAAAGTCTAAAACTTTGTTTCTTAAATCAAACATTTATCTGAAAATTTTCCACGTACAGGCGTCCGATGACAGAAGATAAAGTTTTAGAATTTATCTTCGTTTTTAATCTACTAAAGTTATGCAATACTCTACAGGTGATATTTTCTAATGTTCCGAGCTCTTCTAAAACTTTTCAAATATCTATGGTTAAATGTATAATAATCAACAATTGTGTGTTGGCAACTTTATTTCAGGATTTGAGTCATGACCATTAAAAAATGTTTAAAACTATTTTTATATGGCACATTCAAGTATGTTTTCATTAATTTCCGCCCCCAAAATTCGTTGAATAGATTCGGCTAAAAGTACAAGTGAACAATCACCAAAATCTCAATTTTTGTTTCGACCTTTATAATAATAATAATAATAATAATAATAATAATAATAATAATATGTACAGTCATCAAAGGACTGGTACAGAGACTGGATGATTTGGAAATGAGAGCACGAGTGGAGACCATCCAAACTACAGCATTATTGAGAACGGCCACAATACTGAGAAGAGTCCTGGAGACTTGAGAAGAATTGATGTAACTCAGACTTCAGTGGAAAACCATCAGCTAACACTGTTCTGAAAAATTCTCAAATGAGTAAAATAAAAAAAAAAACAGTAATAGTATAAATGAATTATGAAAAAAGGAAATTGTTTCAAAAGGATTTTGCAATTCCAGCAAATCACAGAGTAAAAGTAACAGTCTACGAAAAGATTGTCAAATACTTGAAGCTCGCCAGAGAACTAAAAAAAAACTGCTGAAATGTGGATGCTGGAGATATTAATTGAAGTTGTTGCCTTTGGAACAATCCCAAAAGGTTTGAAAAATAGAGGAAGAATTGTAGATAAGAAGTAGAATTATGACTATCCAGATTAAAGAGTTGTTAAATTGGCTATAATACTGGGAAAGATCCTGGAGACCTGAGGAGACTTGCTGTTACTCACACTCTAGTGAAAAACCACTAGCTAATACTGCAGTAAAAATATTCTCATATAATAATAATAATAATAATAATAATAATAATGCACAGGAACCCTTCGAAATGAAAATATCCCAAAAAGACAACTGCGAACAGCTCTGACACCACAAGTAGAAGAAATGAATCGAAAGATATTCGTGAGAGAAGAAAATTTGAAAAATACCGGAATAGAGTCAAGCAAAACAGGTCATTTCAAAATAACAATAAGAAAACAATTCTCCGGACAAGTTTGTGGTGAATGCACAGGGATAAATTAACAATTGGATGCAAATAAAACAAAATGATTTCTGAGTAAAACATGAAATCAAAAACGAACGTAATAGAAATGCTGAAAGGATGAATAACATGAAAAAAGAATTAGAAGAATTTCAAGGAGGTCCCGAGGTAAATTTACGCTTGAACTGGCCAAGAGAGCTCTCAAGAAAAAAAAAAAAAATGGAAAACAAATGGCGTTCATGAATTCTGATTTAAAAAAATGAACATCCTTCCTTAACAAACAGACCCTGCAACACAGGAAAAGCCTACAAGAAGCAAAGCATATCCGAATAAATGACAAAAAGGAACATGGACCTGATTCAGAAGAACCATTCTAAAGGATCCACTCTTAGCAGCTATAGACCTATTAGGTGTTTACTCATGACAGTGAAAAAATCGATAAATCTCTGATATGCCACGGATTTTTCCGGAAGAACAAAAAAGATGCGTCTGGGGAGCCAGAGAAACAAATGACGTTATATATATATATATATATATATATATAGACCAGCACATCCTCGAAGACACAAAAACAAAGCAGAAAAATATAACCCTGGCATAAATTGACAAAAAAATGCCTATGATATGGCCCTGCAAACGAGTATAATAGAATATTTGAAAATACACAAAATATTCGACAAAATAATAACCTTCATCACGATGGAAAACTGGGTGGTGGGATTGACTGGTGAAGGAGGAACCGTAGCAGAGGTATTAATCCAAATAAGCGTATTCCAGGGAGACTTATTTTCATCTTTGCTATTCCTTATAGCAAAGATGCCACTCACCTATGTTCTTAGGAAATGCACGGTGGGCGGGTTGGGTTGCTAAAATCTACAAGAAAAGGTTTATAACCTTAGGTTCATGGCTGATATAAAGGTATTTGCAAAAAAATCAAAAAGAACTTTTGAACTGGATACGAAAAATTAGAATATATAACTATGATATAAGAATGGAATTTGTTACTAAAAATGTGAAATGCTGATAATGAAAAGCGGGAAAAGACAATCTGCGGAACGAAAATACCAAATAAGGAAATCATTAGAAAACTGGGAGGAAAGAAAAATTACAAGGACTTGTAAATATCAGAAAGCTTCGCGAAACCAGTTTCTGCAGCAGAAATCTCATGAAAGGAATAATCATCTGGTCAGTCCCCTTTGTAAGATACTCTTGACCATTCTTGAATTGAGGATTGTGTTGACGCGCCAATACAAAAACTTCAAAGACTACGTCAAAAAGAGCAAAGAAAGTTTAATTATAGCAACAAATAACAGCAATAGCAACAAAAACACAGACATAAAACCAATAATGACTAGGAAACAGGAATTGGATGTAAAACAAACGTATGAATATTTCAGGCAAGATTGCACACGAGAAGAAAGAGAGATCTCAAGGGAGAAACTGAATCTCTACTAATAGCAACAGAAAACAACGCCAGAAGAACTAATTTTGTTAAAGAGAAAATCGTTGATAAACAAGAGTAGCTTATACGGAGAAAGAGATAAAAACATTAATCCTGGAGTAAGCAAATGCAGTAAACTAGCACAGAAGTGGTTTCAATAAAGGACGGACTTCGAAGTTCCGTGAAGGTTCCCGAGTTCGACAAACACCCGAAGAAGGACATATCGGTCGAAACGTTGTGGAAATAACAATAAAGATGAAGACAATAGTCCGAAAACCCTTAATGATAAAAATCAACAAGCTTCGGAAATTTAGACAACTTGTCAGAGAACTAAAAAAAAAGGCGTGGAACATGAGGGTGACAGATACCAAATGTACTTGGTGTGCTTGGACGAATCCCTAGAATGTACAGAAATGAGAACCAGAAGAATTGAAAATTAGAGTAGAATCGAAACCATCCAGATCACAGCATTGTTGAGATCGAGTAAAATCGATCAGAAGAGTCTTGGAAACCGAAGGAGATATCCTGTCTCTTGGATGTAAGTGAAAGACCACCAGCCAGTGCTAGTGTGAAAAAAATCACATAATAATAATTATAATCACTCAAATAGACCAGAAGACAAGAAATTTGATGAGAATGTACAAGGCTTTATTTCTGAGATATGACATCGGCAGGCTGTATCTGTCAAGAAAAGAAGGAGGAATAAAACAACGCCAAAAAGTCCCATTATATTAAGCGAAAATCGATAACTCACAACAGAACAGCGAGTAAAACGTATGTAGTGATAGAGACAAAACCATTATTTACATAATATGCGTGTGTAACAAACTAACACAAAAAGAGTATAAGACTAAACATGACTGGGTGGGGAAGGTAACGCATTGAGAATTGTGCAAGAAAATGAAATTTCACTCTACTACAAAATGGCATATGCACAAACCAGAATACGTCCTATAGATTGAGACATAAAATTCTCAGAGAATTTTTGATTCATACAGATGCCTTAATCCCTGACAGAAAACTAGGCCTTGTGATAGTTAATAAAAAAAAGAAAGAAAAATTAGAATTTGCCATATTAGGGACTCTACCGTCCCAACGGAACACAGACTGAAAATTTAAGAAAGCAAAAGAATTGACAAATACTTGGATCTTGGCAGAGAAGAGAGCAGTTGGAATTGGCGTGAAAAGTCGGACGAATCGAGACCATTCAAACTAAAGCAATATTGAGATCGGCCAGAATTTTGAAAAGAGCTTTGGAAATAAGAGAAGACTTGCAGTCACTCATATTCATGTGAAATACCATCAGCCAACGCTCATCTGAAAAAAAATTGCAAAGTGTATAATTATATCAATGATTTTGCACAAAGCCTTAGATTCGAGTGATAATGTAAGTAGATTGTATGTATAAAAAATGGTTGTGTACGAGGATTCGCCAGGATTGGGGATTATTTAGATGCATCTAAAAAAGCCAACATTAAAAAGAATAAAAAAGACTAATTACAGCAGCATAAGTCATATAAGAACAGAGAGAAATACAGCAAAAACTAAGAAATGGGAAGAAAAGCAATTGTGTGTATGTTTTACGATACAAACTGACGAGATTGTTCATAAGAAGATATAGACAGGGCCACGAAAACTCAAAAGAGAAAATGAATATTTTCTAATTGCTGCGGAAAACAACCCCATAATTATCAGTTATATTAAAGCGAAAATCGATAATATACAATAGATTAATAAGTGTAGGTTATGTGGAGAAAGAGATGAGGCAATTAATCACATAATAAGCGAATGCAGAAAACTAACACTAAAATACTACGGGACTAAACACAATTTGCTAGGAAAGGGAATTCACTGTGAATTGTGCAAGAAATTGAATTTTCCTCGTACAACCAAATGGTATATATCTATTTGATAAAGCCCTCCGCTCGAACAGCATGTTGTACAAGGTCAGTTTGAAGAGAAATTAGGTTTGAATTCAGGGTTGCCATACCAAGGTTAAGATATTCAATCTGCCCCCCCCCAATATCTACTCTCATAGTTGAAGGAAGAAGAATTGGATTCATACCATTCCCAATGATATTAACACTTTGTGAAATGCCGACCGCTCCATAAAGGATTTGCACTTGCTGAGGAACATGAATGTGACAGTGATACCAATTGTAGTTTGTATACTTGGAATAGTCCCTAAGCCCTGGGAAAAAGAACATGAGAATTTAGAAATCGGTGGAAGAATCAAAACCCTTGAGACTATTGATGAATTCGGCGAGAATACTCTAGAAAATTGAAGACCTGAGGAAACTTACTATTTCCCAAACTCCAGTGAAAGACCACCAGCTAAGCCTGGGGTGCAAAACTCAAAAGCGTAATTTAATAATAATAATAATAATAATAATAATAATATTAATAATAATAATAATGATGATAATAATAATAATAGAGATAGTTAACAGAAAAAGAGAACTTATTCTAGAAATTTTTGCCATCTCAACAGACCATTGGTGGAAAATCAAAAAAGAGCGAAAAGAGTGGCAAATACTTGGACCTGGCCGGAGAACTAAAAAAAGCTATGGAACATGAGGGTTGATGGAGATAGCAATTGAAAGGCTTGGAGTGGAGACTAGAAGAGTCGGAAATCGAAGGAGGAATCGAACCCATCCGAACTATAGCATTGTTGTGCTCGACTAGAATATTGTAAAGACTTCAAAGGAAACCTGCCTTTACACACAATCCAGAGAAAGATCATCAACAAACGTTGGTGTAACAATCTCGCAAGTTTGAATTTCCTGCAATACTAATATTAATAGAAGTTGTCGAACAGATATTGCAGGCTATTTTTCTAAGTTAAACATAATAGATAGATAATATCAAATGTACATTTTATATGAAACCAACGTATGTCCTAAAAGAAAACAATTTTTTCAAAAAACCCGGAAATGAAGCTTTTTAATATTGTTTAGCCGCGACATTGTTCTTTCATGAAAACAAAAAAAAACAACTGCTTCATATCACACATTGGTTAGTATTTGAACTCAGACTTATTGAATGAACACTCGGAGAGCAATATCCTTTCTTTCTTTATCAAGATTTAACGGTGAAAGATGCTTGAGCAAAATTATGGAACAAATTACGATTATTATTGATTAATTCTTACGTTTATGGGGATTTCTTGCTATTTGAAATTCTATATACGCAGGATTATTTGAGCTGAACGAAGTGTCACGAGTGGTATCATCATTTATATCCTCGAAAAACGATCCGAAATCTGAAAAACTTTTCATGTCAACGAACGACAATGATGTTAACATTATATTTGCTTACAAACATCTCGCGACCGCCTTACTCTTGCCGTTTAGAGATGGGTTCAAGAAGTTGTTTCGAGAGATTACAACTTCCTTAATAAAAAAAAATGTCGACAAGGGTCAGGGCTAGAAAATAAGGACGTTGGGAGCGAATGTTAGCGCGTACTATGACTAAATTTCTTGATGTGATCGCTGTTAATTGACGTGGGAAGTCTTCCATATTTAAGAGGCTTTGTTGGATGAGATTGTCAGTCTTAAACACTATTTTCATAGTTTATCGCTCAAGTAATTCTCTCCAGTTGCCTGTTGCACCATTTCTACACAAATCTTTAATAATTTGGAACGAAATTTTACATAAAAAACGTTACTCTTCAGTGATCGGTTTTAAATAACAGGATACATACTCTTTATATTAACAAGTGTAAATAAAATACGAACCAACGGTGTGACACAGTTTTTATTTTGCAAAATTCCTTTTATCTTTTTCAGTGCCTATATATATATATATATATATATATATATATATATATATATATATATAGAGAGAGAGAGAGAGAGAGAGAGAGAGAGAGAGTATATGTCGATATAAGTTTGAATATCGTAGACAGAGAGTCAACGGCGATCATCAGGTCAAGATAGGAAACTATCATCAAGCACTATTGACCCTGTGTCTACGCTAGTCAAACTTAGATCTATCTATCAATCTATCTTTCTCTAAATCTATCTATCATTTATTTCAATCATGTAAGAAGGTATTTATGATATACTTCAGAGACAGTTATCATTTATAATAAGACTAATATTTTTATTTTTGTGAGAAATAATTCACTCTGAAGATCGTGGGCTTCTATAGAGAATTCAGGGCGTAACGATAAAGTTATCGAATTATATATGCGAATGGCCTAATTTAAGTATGGTAAGTAAAGTTGGCGACCTTAGTCGAGGGTGACCTGAAAGCTTCCTTTTCAATAGCTACTACATCGAAGTGTAGGGGAGGGCGCTACACAATTCCCTAGATTGCTCCACTTTACCCTTGACCCTTATCTTATAGCGCTGAGAGTTAAGCAAGGACCATTTTTAAAGTCTTTGGTATGACTCAACCTGGGATCAAACCCGGAACTCCTGGACCATTGGCGTACTCTCTACTCACTAGGCTAATGGTCCGGTATATAGTCGAAAGAGTCGTAGTAAATGCAGCGGTTTATATGTACTCTGTGATCGGTAATTCTCTTTGAGAATAGCATACCTCACTGTAGCAATAGTACTTTTTGGAAGAAAACTAACATCACCAGGAGTAGCCAATTCTAATGAAATTATCGTTGAAGCGAGAGATATCGTTAAGTCGGGATAGACAGTTGTAGTCTTTTTATTTGCAGAGATCTTAACTTCGTCACATTAGTTGGCCGGTAGCATCATTCTCTGTTTCTTTGAATGTTGGTTCGCAAGATCACCGAAGTAAACAGCGACAAGTTTATTCTTTGCTTAAATAGGTAACCACTTAGTAAGAACAAGTACTCTAAGCAACCTGAAACTTAAGAGTCACGCTAAGTAAAGGTTAGTAAATCAACAGAACAGATGTTAAAACGAAGATGTCCGATTGTGATGAGGGAACTATTATCAGAATACTGTGGGTGGCACTGTACCAAGTAGTGCATGATTTGTCTGAAGTCAGAAACAGAAGTTCAAGTTCATGAAGAGTCCATCAAATGGATTCTTAAGAAGTCAGTATTCACAAAGAGAAAACACTGAAAATGATATTATCTAGGAAATGAGATGACGTACTTGGCCACTTTCAACAAGGGCTTAACGATTTGTCTGCATCGGAGACTGTCCTTTAGTATTAGTCGAGTCCACACAACTAGGTTTAGTCTAAAGAAAATGTGAAGTTACAAACTGCAATATGAAGAAGCATCAAAAGAATTATATATATATATATATATATATATTCGAAAAGGTTTAATCATGCTTGAAATATTTTAAATGGCTTAGAATTTCCTAAATTTCTATGGTTAATCATATATATATATATATATATATATATATATATATATATATGCATGTATGTAGTGGGTTGGAACAAACGTAATAGGAACCGATATTCATGTGTCGGTATTTCCTTTCCCTAATGTTATTTTCAGATACGTCGGCAATTCGTTCTGCTTCATTTGTCGGCGTTGCTGTCACAAGAATTCCCTGCTTAAGTATTTCAAGCAAATTATTGAATTTTGATCTAATTTTAACTAAATAAAAAGCGTTGAAAATTATTTTCCGGTCTGCATTTTGAAGCGAGCTATACCTTTTATGCCAAAGATCTTGTTGATTCGGAAATGTGATGTGAACTATTTTCTCCTTTAAACAAAGGATACATCGTTTTGATAGAGGACAGTTCTGGTGTGGCTTTTTTTTCCTTTATATTGCAGGAGTACTTTGAGTTTTTATTTTGAAATTCAGTATAGAGTTAGAAACGGATATATTATGAACTTTTTTCTAATCGACAGTTTTTGTCTTTAATTTGTTTCTTAGTCTCTTGTATTGCGCCAATATAAGCCGATATAATCCAGTGATCTGCTGTCATCACCAAAAGATTGTTGGCTTGCTTTGGTTTCTTTGTTTAATGGTATATCATCCTTCATGGGTTATTCAATGCCAACGCCATCTATTAGGAAGAAGAGCAGTTGTACTATTCAAAGCATTTTTGTGGGTGGATAAGGGGCTCATGCCTCTTACAAAATAATCATTCCGAAGGTGAACGTAATAGCGCGACTAGAGTTCGATCTCGTCTACTATGATGTCGCATTCTTGCACGTTAGCCACAACTCGACGTGTGGGTACCCTTGCCAAGATTGTTATCCTTGTTAATACAGTAGTCCAATATGGCATATCTATCTGTGTTTTATATATATATATATATATATATATATATGTGTGTGTGTGTGTGTGTGTGTGTGTGTGTGTGTGTGTGTGTGTGTGTGTGTGTGTGTGAAATTTTAAAATACGGTATCAAATTGGCATTTATTACAACTTATCATTTGCAGATTAAAATTCTCTTAATGAAATTTTGATCATACCAAATGATTGAGAAAATGATTAGAATCATATTGAGCGCTTTTAAAGATTTTTTTAGCATATTGTATGAATAGCAATTGTTCCCATCTTTAGTCAAAACGTTAATGTTAAAATTTTCGTCATGAAATTAGATATGATAAACTTAGTTGTTTGATATATTATTTCGAATAAAATTATATCTGTACAATGTCTCCTCAATTTATCGACTGAACTCTAAAATGTTTTCTGAAATTTTTAAACGCTTTCAAAAAAAGCGTCATGTACACCAATATACTGAAATGTATGAATTTGTGTGTGTGCCTTTCAGAAAATCACATATAAAGGTGAAGTCTTGGTACGTGATTTTGATTAAATTTTGGACACCAACATCATTATGGTTTCGAGACGCCAGCAGACGCCCAAATATACTATTTCCGACCACTTCCAATTTGAGAGAGGCTTTGATAGGAATTTCTAAAAGTTTTCCACCTTATAGATAGTGTGGCAGACGAGATCAGATGCATGGTATTCAAATTGCCATATTAGATGTTCACAAGGACGATTGTAAATATTCACAAATAAAATGGAAGAACAAACAAAAGGATCCAAGTTTTTCTTTGTTTAAAACTGTTAATGTATTTATGATAAGTTTGTATTTCTCTTACTAAATATCAAAACTTTAAATCAAAACTTTTTACCTCTTTATTTCAGATCATTATATGTTTAAGAAAATCGAATGATTCGTTTCTAAAATTTGCCGTAAAATTAATACTTTACTAATTGGACACGAGGAAATTTCACGGAACGAAAAACATCAAGTAAGAAAGGATGATTTGCAGTTTTATTACAAAATACATTTGTTTTCGCAATAAATACTACAAAAATATTCAACAACAAATCTACACAATACTTAATACACATATAAACTTATCTTAGTATTTCATTCTACCGAAACTGCAAGATCAAAAAATAGTTGTATATTTCATTCTATGGATAACAGGATTGCTGGTACCTAGGAATCTTCCTAACTTTTACTTTTTCATTTTTAGTCTTCAACATCACGTTGTTGGATCTTATCAGAAATTCAGAGCTGATTGAATCCTCAAAGATCATCAAATCAATATAAAATAATTTTAGTTTACTCTGCTACTTGGTGAGGATAGATGAAATAAGCATATGGCAATTTCATTGAAGCTGATGACAGGAGTTGATCTGAAGAGACAATGTAAATGAAGAAAAATAACTTACTATTCGTAAACATTTCTGAGAAGGAGCTTGACAATTTCAGACTATTGTCTTCACCTTTTATTGTTATATTCACGACGTTCACGACGTTTCGGCCAATGCGTCCTTCGGCCTTATACACGGAACTTCGAACTGAAACTTTTATTTCATCGACGAGGTGAGATTTTTCTAATTCTGTTAACCATAAACGAGTATAAATGTAAATCTATAATAAGTATTCGTAGGTATTTTTACTTGCTTTCAGAACTGAACCTGCAACCTACTGATGAATTCACTTAGAAATTCCTTAACCAAACGCCTATATCAATTACGCCATAAGAACAATCTTTCTCCGTAGATTAAATAAAAGGTTCGATTTAAAGTTCCATCTAGATTAACGAGTTCGAAAAGAAACTCTTGAATAGTTCGAATTCTCTTAATGATAATAACCAAAATGATCAAGAGAGAAAGGGAAGAATATTTTACTTGTTTGCTGGGAGGCTGTATGGATGAGAGTAACTTGTGAACACACACACACAGACACAGACACGCACACACACACACATACACGCACACACACACACACATAAAAAAGGATTATACTATCAATTCTTTTTCGTTTTTCTCTCTCTTTCTCTGTCCGTTTATATCTGCTTCTCCCTTGTATTTCGCTTTTGGTTTCCGGTAATACTTTTGAGATTTTGAT
This sequence comes from Sepioteuthis lessoniana, assembly GCA_963585895.1. NCBI lineage: Eukaryota > Metazoa > Mollusca > Cephalopoda > Myopsida > Loliginidae > Sepioteuthis > Sepioteuthis lessoniana. The sequence goes on along the minus strand of OY757909.1, from coordinate 131,012,310 downwards.
TATTCATCAATAGTTGAGTCTTTTATGTCCTCTTTTGTTGATGTAAAGTGTTTGTGTGGTCTCTGGGATTTTCCCAGTCTATACTGATTGATTGATTGATTCTAACGGCATGTCGAACATTTGATGGTTATTTTATGCCTAGTGGTTAGGGAATCGCGTTCATAAGTACGTTTTTTATATAGTTGTTTCTTACATAATGTTTGACACACGGTCCTATTGAATATGAGTAATTCTAAAACAAATCTATATGATTCATTGATAGAATCCTAAAAGGTCCTACAACTTTAGGTCAGAGTGGACCTGGAAGTAATGGCGATAAAAAGGAGAATTAAACACTCCGCAAATAGCCAGGACTCTAACCTCACAATCAGTTTAGTGTAATACCTAGGACCATCCCCTCTTTTTGGAGAAGAGGTCTATACTGGATTGCCATGCAACATGCTGTGAGATTTGGGTAAATTTAAGAAGTTCAACACCAAAATCCTTTTACCCTTTGAGCCCAGAGTTCCCGAGTTTAAATTTACCCTCAGCCGTTTGAGCAGGATCTTTGCACCGGGAAAACTGGTGTTGCAGTGTGGAGAAATGGGAAAGGTTATTTGGTTTAATGGTGCATCAACGTTTGCGTGACATTTAATGCTAAATACTGTTTAAACACACACACACACACACACTCATATATATATATATATAATTTTTAAGCAAATAGTTTGTAGTTAATTTTATTTTTAAATCAGTTCGAGTTCATTGGTGGGCACAAAGTTAAATGGTGTCAAGTATTGGTATTTAACACAAATAATTCTATTTATCAAGGATTTCTATTCAATACGAAAAATATACATACAGCAGTATGTTTACAAATCACTAATGATAATAATAATCTTTAGTAAATGATTGATCAGTTCTATTTGACCCATAAATGGGACCCTAAAGTTATCACTACACCGAGTTAGTGATGAATTGAGAGTAATAAATGTGAATTCCCAATTCCCCAAACTCCAAGACGGAAGTTTTAACATTAGATGGTGTTTAATGTCATACATAAGACACTAAATGATTTCAATCATTGCAATATAGTACTAAGGATTTCATTAAACATCATTCGTTCGCTTGCACTTAGTTCAAACGGTTTGAAGTATTGCAATCTCAGTGCAATTGACCCTCAACGACTTTTGAGATAAAAAGGGTCCAGTGTTTGCCACAAGCGTATTAAATTTGAAAAATACGGTCGGAAACATATGAGATGCTAGAGCTTGACATGACCTGCTGATTGGTCAGACTGGCCCGCTCTGACCAATCGTCTTCAAGCATTATGGGTCACTACCCACAGCCAGCAGGTAGATTCCTTGAGACGGGGATTACTCTACTGCAGAGGTGCAGTTGGTGTATTCTACAGCCCGGTGTGGAGAAATAAAAGTATCACTGGTATATCTGTGTACCGAAATCAAAGTGTTAAATCTCTTGAATCGTAGATTGGGACGACCTCTAGGACGCATATTTTCCTTCAGAACACCACGAAATACTGAATGTGGGATGTGTTTTTTGTCATCCTGTCCTGGCTACCTAAGATGCATAAACTTAAGTTTTATTTATGAGGTTTCGACTAAATGCTTATGAGTTTTTGTCCATTGGTCTTTTTGTCCTTCCAGGAAATTCAGTGGTTTTCATAAGCCCATGCGAAGACAAAGGAAAAGTAAATCTCAAACTGTGTGGACTCAAGCACGCAAATTTGATACTATTTTTCCATTTATTAGGAATGTGTTCACAATTTCTTCACCATATTTCACATTCCATGTTTATTTGATTTTTATTCTCCGTCGATGTCAAGAAAAATATCATTTATTAAATGAACGAAACTTGCAATAATTAAAATGTTAGTAAGATTGAAAATGGTTAAGCATCCATTGACTACACTATCTTCACTTTCCCAGTTTGATCGCGCATCACGTGTTTATTGTATTGATGGAGGGCACAATTTATCGTCTATTGTTATTGTTATTAACTCGGACCCATTCAAATTGCTAGCAGCCTTCTTATTTGAGAAAGAGAAAACTTACGCAGAACAACCTTAAAAGGATAACAGACTCTACCGAGTCAGTTTTTCCCATTCCAAAGCAGTTACCCATTACTGACGTAGCTCGAACTAGTTTAACTTCGGAGTATTTAACGTGACATAATATAATCATGTCCGTTTACCCAATAATAGGAAATAATAAAAGGAAAACTCTGAATTCAAACGCGCTTTACTTCGCTAAAACATTGAGTTCCATTCTGCTCGAAGCAAAGGGGTTGGGTAAATACATGCGCTTTCCATTCTTCAATCGACGGATATATTTTCCCACTTAATTTTCATAGTGACATATAGATATAATACTTTACTTTTTATAGTTCATATCAAACTCGACTCTATTTGATATAAATGGATATCTGTCACATTAAGAGATAAATAGCGTAGCAGTAAACATATTCAAATCTTCCGAAATTCTGTCACTTCTCAAAAGAAAACTTTTTTTTCTCCCGAAGAGTAATGGTTGGTAAACTTGTTTCGCAGTACTTAAATTTTCACTTAATTTAAGCCAAGTGAATATCATTTAGATGTATGTGGATGTAACGGCTACTAACGTGGCAAATGGAATGAAGGAGCCAATTTCTAATCCAGCAGAGGCTTACTTAGCAATAATGCATCTTTGCAAAGAATATCTTTCTTCTCTGCGTTCACAGATCTGAATAAAGTAGTTGGTCAGACTGTGGTCACTTGCTTTGATGAGCAAGATACCAAGAGAAATGATAAGTCTAAATCTAATCCCATACAAAGTTCAGGAGACAGAAATGGAATGTTTAGCCAACTAATTGTATGTATTACAGACCCCAATGAAGATTAGCTAAAATGAACACTAAAGGAAAGTATTGATAAAATTCCTTCGTATAATGCTTCGTCAATCACTCGAAACAGAAGGAAAATCCTAATAAATTTTGATACAAGTGTAAACAAGTAAAATATAAATGTCGGTATCATTGCTTGGAAGAGTCACTCGACTGACTTTTGCTTGGCTTCTTATTTTGCTTACAAGTATAAAACATAAACAGTTTTCAATCCACGTAATATTTGGAATGACCCCGAAAATAGCTCAAAAGGCGAACACAGCATAATATTAGAATTTACCTCAAGACCGACTTCTTTAGTCACAGGCAGCTTCTATGATGCAACGAAGAGTGTGGGAAAGAGAACGTCAAAATCATTGCAATAAATTCTCGTGTGAAGCAAAAGAAGGGGACCTACATAAAAAATGTTGCCTATCAAGAACTTTTCTCCAGAGTATGACAATTCCTAGGGATAATTTCACAAATGCTTGTCAAGTACACAGATCTTAAGATTTTATTATTCAAATAAAAACAAATTATATAAAAATCTGGATTTCTAAAAAAATGAAGGTATTTGAAATGTTTTGTCAATTCATCCACTAGATATTTAAATTAAATGTGATTCGGGAGATTATATTGATTTCTCAATAAGCTATGATTTAATAGATTAAATGATTTGTTATTTCGGTTAAAGGCTTTTCTTCCGGAATTAGAGTTAATTTGCAATTTTAGTATAACATATAAACCCTTATTTACCTAAACGTTTGCTGCTAATTGGATAATATTCTGACATTCTAAACTAAGAATACTCAACACTATTTTGTTACTTTCCCTACTTTGTACAGTAAGCCTATAATTGATTATTGAGAATAGGATTTCGTTGTATTTTATATTCTGCTGCATGTTTGTTTAATCTCTTGCAGAATTATTTGCAACATGTTGGAGAAGAGATATTGTCCTATTGTTACATCTTTAAGGTTATAACTTCAAAGAGGAGAGAATGGGATTTAGGCTCAGCGGTAGGCATCAAGAAAATAGACTGGGGTAGATGGAAAAATTTTACAAAAACGGATGACGTCAAATTGGGACCACAAGTGTAACAAATTACCAATCTTCTTCTTCTTCTTCTTCTTCTTCTTCTTCTTCTTCTTCTTCTTCTTCTTCTTCTTCTTCTTCTTCTTCATTTATATTTCTAATTATTTTGCTTTTTGAATTTTCTTTTTCCTTCTTCGCAGTTTTTCTCCTCTTAATTTCATTTCTCTCCTCTTTTTCTTTGTCTTCTTTTTCTTTTCAATATTTAATCTTTTCTCTCTTTAATAATTTTCCATTTCTCTTCCTCCTCAGAATATCCCGCTTTTTCTAAACTTGTACCTATCTTTCTTTTATCTTTCTTTTCCTCTTGTTTTTATTGTTTTCTCTCTCTCTCTCTCTCTCTCTCTCTCTCTCTTTGATTCCTCTCTCTTCAGTCCACCCGCTCTCTATATTACTTTCTATATCTGTCTTTCTATATTACTTCTACTATTTACATATAATTTTTATTCTGCCGAATTATCATACACTCTTTCGCATCTTTTCAATCCTTTCATATTTACATCCTTTCATTTTTCTTTCTTTCTTTCTTTCTTTCTTTCTTTCTTTCTTTCTTTCTTTCTTTCTTTCAATAACATTCTTTTAATTTTCTCCGACCAAACTTTCTTTCCTTTTTTCTTTTTATCTTCATTCCCTTTCTCTTTCGTATTCATCTTTCACTTTTTTTTTTTCGTTCCCAACTCTTCTTACCAATTCTTTTTTTCTACCACCTCCAACTTTTTATCCCTATTTTACACTTACTTCTTTCTTTACTTCTTTTTTCATTCAATCAAATTCTTATAGATTATTCATTCATTCTTTGCGATTTTTTCTTTTTCTTTCTTTTCATTCAGCCTTCATTTTACACCCTTATAGAAGTTCACCAAAATGGTAATGGGTCGGCCGATTGGAAGAACGAATAGGGTATTCTAAGCTTGGGGACGGTAGGTATGTGTGGAGGGTTGGAAAACTGTGTTGCGGTGGAATGGTGAATAAGGGTGGGGTGGGAGATATAGGAGTGTTGCGGTGGGTAGGGAAGGAGTCCAGGATAGGGGTAGGGGATAAACACGGACACCCAGAGATCCTCAAACGATGAGGGAGGGGACCACCCACGTTGGCCCACCCGCTAGTCAAACGGCGATCCCAACCTCAAACACTGTTAGCTGCTTTTCGACTAAGAATAATTCTTCTCATTTTAATAATAATAATAATGATATTATTATTATTATTATTATTATTATTATTATTATTATTATTATTATTATTATTATTATTATTATTATTATTTCCGTTTTCTAGTAATAGTTCCGTTTTTTTACCACAGTAATTTTGAATAATATAAATAAGTATATTTGTAAACACGCAAGCACACACACACACACACACACACACACACACACACACACACACACACACACACATATATATATATATATATATATATATATATATATATAAGCCCGTGCACATTCATTTATGTAACATAATTACAATCTTAATTGCAACGTCATTTACGTTAGCAGCATACTTAGCTCTCGATATGAACTTCTATATTCGTGTTTCTCTTCATCTCAAAATATAAATTTGAAGTTGTCTTTCTTTTCCTAAATTGCAGTATCCTCTTTGAAAGATGACTTGCAAACTGAGAATGCATCTTTTTTAATTAATTGATTAATAGATAGATAGATAGATAGATAGATAGATGATTGTTTTACTTCAAGGTTTAACAAGCTTATCTCCCATTTCTTACACAATATCCTACAATAGTTGACTTGCGCCAAAATTAATCAGCATATTTATGAATTGGACTCGTGAATAACATCTAGCAAACCGAAGCCTCTAAAACAATTTACTAATAAGGATAAGATCGAAATGATAAATGGATATTTGTTTCAATTGGTGAATAATTGTAATTATCATGGCAATAAAACAGTTTGTCCCGATCAATTTCCTCTTTGAAAACAGGATCTTGATCAACCAATTAATCCAAAAAATCATTTATTCACAAAATGTATTCGAGTCTGTCCGGAGAAGTTGACATTTATTTATTCAACTTCCTACCAAATCAGATTTGACATGAAGTCACTTTCTAGAGGAGAACGATGCACAAATCGAAACTTATACGTGGCCATCCCCAAAAATGCTCTGTCTCGTAAGCCTTTTTCATTTTAGGACGTCGAGCAGTAAACTCAACTATGTTGCATCTGCCAAGAGAAAAGGCTCTCAGGATCAAAGTTAATTCTCATCGAACTAGTTGCAGTACCCCAATATTCGCAATGTATTTCACTAATAATAAAACCTGGTAGCAATATAGGAATTTCATCGAATATCCTAAATAACCATACATCCGTGAATAATGTTTCTGGATATTCATCCAATAATATTTCTAACAAATTTTATTTTAAAATTTGGGTTGGGATTATATATTTAACACCTATATTATTGCTTCTCTTTTTCACACCAGCGTTAGCTGATGGTTTTTCACTGTAGTGTAATTGACAGCAAGTCTCTCAAATCTCCAGGACTCTTCTCAGTATCCTCGCCAATATTAATAATGCTGTAATCTGGATGGTTTCCCCTTGTCCTCTGATTTCCAAATCTCACAATTGGTAGTACTGTCCACTTCATGTTCGATATCTTTTTTAGTTTTCTAGCAAGATCTAGAAACTTACTTTTCTTTGCACTTTCTTTTAATTTTACTCTGTGGTCTGCCGGAACGGTAAAGTTCCCGATTCGGATGGTCTTCTTTTTTTACTATCATTAGTTCGGTTCGACTGGCCAAGATTAGGTGATCCTTTTGTATCTCAAAGCCTCAGAGAATATCGTGCATCTCATTCTGGGTTATGCATATACCACTTTTTCATATGGTCAAATTCAAATATATCCTCCTCCTCCTCCTACTCCTTTTTTTTCTTCCTCATTATTATTATCATTATTATTATCATTATTTTAATCTTTTCAAGTTTTTCACATGAGCGTTACCTGATGATCTTTCACTGGAATCAGAGTGCGAGCAAGTCTCCTCATGTCTCCAGGATTCTTAAAATTCTAGCCGATCTAAATAATGCAGTAGTTTGGATGGTTTCCACTTAATTTCAAGTGCTCTTGTCCTTGTACCGAACATTTCGTGACTGTACAGTGTGCACAGATTACAATTTAAATTCTCTTGCAAGGTCCTGGTACTTATCCTTCTTTTCACTTTCTTTAATTTTACTCTGTGGTCCGCTGGGACAGCAAAGTCCATAATTCTGCAAGTTCTCTTTTTTTGTTGATTATTATAAGGTCTGGTCTTCTCGCCGAGATTAGGGGATCCGTTTGTATCTCTTAATCTCAGAGAAGTTAGTGCGTCCCATTCTCCTGAGCAGATTCTTGGTTGTGCATATACCATTTGTTCGTATGGTCAAACTTCAGTTTCTTGCTCATTTATTTTCTGGTTATTTCTTTTCTGTTGTTCTTTGTGTTGTCAGTATTGTTTCTGGTCGCTGTAATCAGTTTTCCTCCGCGATTTTCTGTGTCGTCTTCGAGTCGTTGTATAAATGCATCAACGCTATGTTCAATGATGGTAAGTACTCCTCCTCCCTCTTTTCTTGACACATATATACTGTCAACGTCATCTTTGGGTTGTCAGATCTTATACAGTTTTCTTGTTTTCTGGTTCATTTGTTGATGTTCTTCTCGGGTCCACTTCAAGAATGGTTCCGAGCATCTTACGAGGGAAACAGCCCAGATATTTGTTCCTTTTATAAGGTTCCTGCAATATAGTTTTGTCTCGAGTAGCTTTCTGGCATACTCATTTTTAATGTTTTCTTTCATCCTTCTCGATTTGTGCTGTTTGTATTTTTCACATCATCCGTCGGCACGTTAGGGTTAATGTTTGTTTGGGGGATTAATTTTTGAGGGTCTTTCTAGATCAGTGTGGTCTTACCCTTGGCTATTCAGGTATATCTACTTCTTGTAGACATCTATTCATTTCGGTATCCAGTCCGTCGTGGATGGATGTGATTTTTTAAAACCAGAATCCGTGTATACCATCAAGGCGTGGAGTTTTCCAGTTTGGTATTTTTTTTTGAGTTTTGCGTTGAGTGAATCGAAATGTATTTCCACTTTAGATCCTTCTTCAAATATTTGCAGCTCTGTTTTTGTTTTGTTTATCCATTCGTCGTTTTTGTTATGATCTCTCCGTTCCCATATTTTGCTCTAAAATCTGTTTGCCTCCTTCGCATCAGGTTCCTATTATGTCTTCGCCCCTTCTCCCCCTACTTGTTTATAGAATTTTCTTTCATAGTTTTGGAATGTCCTGTTTTGTCTGTTCTGTTTGGCCCTGTCTTGCTATCTTTCTAGTCTTCCTTCATTGGCGAGCCCCTTCTCATTTATCTTTTTGTTTTTGTTCAAATCGTCTTGCTTTTCTCTGCTCGTCCAAACAGAATCTAATTTTTTCAACTGTTTTAGAATTTTTGTCTGTTGTAGCTTTCATACCTGTGTTTCCAATATAATTTCTCATCCGGGTTAGGAATCTTTCTTTGTGTTCTTCAAGGGAACTCCGATTTTTCCACTGACAAATTTCGCTCCTGCATAGATGAGATCGTTTAATTTCGTGATGTTTTTCCTAGTGATATTTGTTAATAAATTGTTTATTTTCTTGATTTCTGCCTTGATTGTTTTCCAGTCTTGGTTCCTAAGAAAAGGCAATGGTTTTTTTTTTCAAACATAATTCTCTTCATAATCTCTACATTTACTTTTTCTTCTTGTGTTTGTATCTATGTTGTGTAGTATTTCGGTCACTATTCCTTTTTGTATTAGGGGGCGCCTGTTGATATGTTTCCCTTATCTATTTGTTGGTGTGATTTCAATATTTTAAGGTCAGAGAACCAACCTTTCTTTATTATTGTCCCAACCTGGTCAGCGAATCTCTCGTTTAGTATCGTAAAACTAGCGAATTCTACCCAAATCGCTATTATTTTTTTCAATACTCTTTTCGTGTTGGGTTTCCTCCTAAAATAACAGTATAGAGTAAGTTAATTATCTTACCCAGTCAATTTCTGCGCTGTAGTCTCTGATTTGAGTGGTTACTTTTTTCATCGTTTGTGTACCTGAAAAAACAGCCAACATTTGCAGGATGGCGCTCGTTTTTTCCATATTGGCTATCAAGGGAGCACCTGCCGATCATGAAACTCAAACCTGCTGTCTGGGTCCTATGTTGAGTATTGTTTTGATTTTTCATATTTATTGGGTAGTATATTGTGACTTTACCAGACCCATTGTTTTTTTATAATCTGTGCACCTGACACTGATGCAACCAAATTAAAGGACCAGAAAAAAATGTAATAAAATAATAAAATTAGTTAAGTTTTAACTTAATGTCCACAGAGAAGTTATTTCAATAATTTAACTGATATACATAAATCCTGTGCTCTTGTAGGTAGTGCTGCATTGGCTATTATTACCGGATACCAGTGATATTTCATGACTGTTAGTTCGAGACCCCTTCAAATAAAGATTATACTTTTTGTTGATTTCTTTGTAGTTATGGATTCATAAAAATTTTAGTATATTAGTTTTTACATTACTTTGGGTATTCACGTTAAAATTTAAAAAAAAAACCTTTGCAAGGAAAATCCAGCACATGATTTTTTTTAAATTGTACAACTCAAAAAGACAGGAAATTAGAAATAGTTACTTCGTTTTTACTTTTAAATCACAAATAATTTATGGCAAAGATTTTAATTTCAAAGAAACCAATCATTTAAATGATTAAACAACAGATTTTATAAGAACCGAAGTCTTTTCATTCAAAATCGCAGTTAACTGGTAGGATATTCTGTTGGCATCTCATTCTTTCAGGTGTTGAAACTTTATTCTGCGAGAGAATTTCTAGGTTGGGTTTTCTTCTTCTTCTTCTTCTTCTTCTTCTTCTTTGATGTTTTTTAAAATCAGAATGATTTGATAGTCTTTCACTGGGATCTGAGTGACTGCAAAGTTCCTCAGATCTCCAGGACTCTTCTCAGAAAGCTTTCTGCATTCTTGATGATCTTAATTCGTCCTGACTCTTCTAGTCCCCTTTAAAATATTTGGGAACTCTTCCTAGCGCACTAATTACACTTGGTACCACCTCAACCTCATGCTCCACAGTTTTCTTAGTTCTTTGGCGAGGTCCAAATAATTGTCACTTTTTTCGTTTTCTTTGATTTTCTCTCAGCGGCCCATAGGGACAGCAAAATTACCTAAACGGCAAATTCTCTTTTTTTATGATCACTTAGTATGGTCTTCTGGCTGGGATCAGGAGATCCGTTTGTATCTTAAAATCCCAGAGAATTTTATGCGTCTCATTCTCCAGGACAGGTTTTATTTAGTGCATGTACCATTTAGTAGTATGGTCAAATGACAATTTCTTGCTTAATTCTCAGTGGATCACCTTCTTACACAGGTTGTGTCTAATCTTGTAGACCTTTCGCGCTTGTTTGCTATATTCACTTATGATGTGATTAATCATGTCATCTTTGTCATCAAATAATATACACTTTGGTCCATTAGTCTAATGGGTTGAGTATTCGCTAATGACCTGGGAGACCGGGTTTCAATCGTAGGTCGAGTCATACCAAAGATTAAAAATATGGTACTTGATACCTCCTTACTTAACACTCAGCATTAATAGATACCTATCAAAGGTAAAGTGGATCAATCCAGGGAAAGGAGTAGTACCCTCCCCTACACGTAGGTGTAGTAGCTATTAAAAAAGGAGCCTTTGAATCATCCTCGACTTAGGTCGACTAAGTTTATTCAGTTGTACATTATCGATTTTTTGCTTTAATATGATTGGTCGTCCTGGCGTTGTTTCGTGTTGCTATTAGAAGAGATTTTGTTTCCCTCAGAAGGTTACTATTCTATTGTCATGTCCAAATATTCCCGTGTGAGAATTCACTAGTTTGTCGCTTGAAATATTCATATAGTTGTTTATCTTCCCATTTCTTTTTCCTTGTTTCTGTTATTATTTATCTTTATGTTGTTAGAGCTGATAATGGCCTCTGTAACTAGACTTTCTTTGCTCTTTTCACAGTAATCCTCTAGGAGTCATATTGATGCATTCACTCTATCTTCAATGCTAGCAAGTCATCTTTCTCTCCCTTTTCTTGACACATACAGACTATCTATGTCATCTCTGGGATATAAAGCCTTGTGTATCGTCATAAACTTTCTTGTCCTCTGCTCCATTTGTCGGAGATTCTCTTTTGTCCATCGCAACAATGGTCCCACGTATCTTACCAGGAGGACTGCCCTGGTGTTTATTCCTTTGATGTGATTTCTTCTGCTGAGAAGCTTAGTTTCGAGGCTGCATATTCTTATGGCTTATATCAGAGTGTTCAATTCTCTTTCATTTTATTTTTTTTTGCAAACAGCTTGATGCCATACATGAGGTGATTATATTTTTTAAAATGTGTTGGCCCCAGCACACTAATTATTATTATTATTATTATTATTATTATTATTATTATTATTATTATTATTATTTCACTTTTTGAAGGGTTTTCCACTCCAGTGACAGCTGGTTTTCTTTCACTGAAGTCTGAGTGATGATATCGTCTCCTTATGTCTACGGAACTCTTCTCGGAAATCGAACTTCTACCAATGGGCCACCAGTTCATGCCATACATAAGCGATGATCATGTGGTCGCACTTTCTTACCATGACTAGTTGATTTGGCATCGCTTATGTGTGGCATGAACTGGTGGCCCATTGATAGAAGTTCGGTTTCTGAATTCTGGGGTTACTGGTTCGATCTTTAGTGCTGGGAATCACGGTATGCACTGCTGATGAGACCCAATAAGGTCGAAACAGCTGTTCAGTGTTCCGTATGTCGCATGTGGGTGTTTGCCGGATTTTCTAGTCATGGTAATTTAATTAAATATTAATATCAATTCCTCTAATTATATATAATCTTATTCCAGCCCATGAGGTTAGAGTCTATGCTGATGCATAACCCCGACTTGTGAAGACGTAGCCCTAGAGGTGGTTGTATCCTCTGTATGGTAAAAACGTACTTTCAAGATACTTATGATCATTCGGTCGCGCATTCTTATCATGACTAGTTGATTTGGCATCGCTTATGTGTGGCATGAACTAGTGGCCCATTGGTAGAAGTTCGGTTTCTGCACTCTGGGGTTGTTGGTTCGATCTCTAGTGGTGGAGATCACGGTATGCACTGCTGATGAGAACCAATAAGGTTTAAATTGCTGATCAGTGTTCCGTATGTCACATGTGGGTGTTTGCCAGATTTTCTGGTAATTTAATTGAATATATATATATATATATATATATATATATTGTTGTGCAAATAAACTTAGGCAAGTGATAATGATAACTACATATGCGAAATATTATCATATTGTTTATTTCTGATCAGTTCCAGTTAATGTTAGGAATGGTGCATTGCATGCGATGGTTATTGAAACGAATTTTAAGACGGTCGAATCAGTAATTGCTTTTCATTCTCATGTCATTGTTATTACAAAATGATGCTATTTCGGATAACCAATTGCGATTCATATATGGGTTGAAAATTCTATACGGAAGAACATCATTCCGATGAAAGATGAAAGCAGCGCAAAAAGGTCTCTGTTTTGCAATTATAGATTCAGCCGGCCTAAAAAAAATGTTTTTACATCAAACGCCTTGTGCTCCAGTCCAAGCTCTGGTCTTAACTGAATGTATTTTGTTTGATTTTATGGCATATCAACCATTGTTGTTTATTTAATGCTAAATCTGTTTATATATATATATATATATATACCAAATATATGATTTGTAAAACCATTTTGTGGATACCTTTTTAAGTGAGCCTGAGTGCATTTCTTTTACACAAAGTTAAATGGTCTCAAGTATTTCTATCTAATACGAATAATTCTATTTATTATCAATCATTTGTTTCTACATAGTTAAATGGTTTTAGCTATTGCTAAGTATAACATCAGTCATTTTTTAACACATATGAGTTAATATACATGATATGCTAGTCATTTGGCTGCACTCAGTTTGAATGTCAAAAAGTTCTGCTTGACCAATTTATAGGACCTTACGACACCGGGCCTTAGTGGACCTGGGAGTGATGGCAATGAAGGGGTAGTCCGCATTCTCTAAAGCTCCAGCATCATTGGAGCCTCACCCTCAGATCGTTTACTTCGCCCCATCTGCAGAGAGGCAGTCGCTATATTCCACAACCACAACCGACCGGGCTTTGATCGCATTCGAAAAAATTGTAGGCTATTAGCAAGGTGTTGCTACCATTGCACACACACACACACACACACACACACTTTATATATATATATATATATAAATTTACTGATGAAGACAAAGAAGATTATCCAGCGCGTCTTACGAAAACACATGTTCAAACCGTAATCTCTGCTCAATTGCCTGGAATTGACTCTTGATTTGCCGTGAGCAAGTAGCAAGAGGCATTGGTCTCTATGCGAACTCCCATAAAAACGGTGTTCATATGTTTCAATCAAGATGGTGCCATCTTTCATCAAATAGCCTTTGAAATTAGGAGACGAGTTTATATATCTCGATAGCAATATCTCATTATCTGAAAGTAATGTTTTTATACACTAAAGTAAAGGGTCGACTGTTACGGACAGATTAACGATCAAATAGAAATATGTTCTTTCTGAAAAAATCAAACCAAAATCTTCCAAACTGTTGCCAGGTCACGACTACACAATAGTTTCTCGACTGGGACTTTAAGGAAAATTTGGGAGAAAAAGAATATAAATGAAAAGTATACATGATGCTGTGTGCTGTTTTAAACAAATCTTAGAAGTAGCATCTTACAAAACAGCAGCCACATGCCTGTCATATCACAAAGCATCCCTGTAAGACGAACAAGACATGATGGGCTCTGCTGTGGAAGTAAGAACAAACTCATAATTGACATTCTCCTATGAACTCCGACATTTTGTCTCATAAATATTGGCCGACTAAAATATGCACTTGTCAGCTCTTTGCGCATTCTGGCTTTTGTCTAGAAGCCTTACCTAGAGAGATGACTGTTAGGGACGGATAGCAACACAGAGAGAGAGAGAGAGAGAGAGTCAAGACAATGATGATGTTATATATTTATATACATGTAATCAAAAATTATAATTATTATTTTTACCCGCTGAGGAGATTTTTTTTAATCCAGTTTCGCCAAGTGGTTTTTCTTAAAAGTTTGTGTGACAGCAAGTCCTCTTATGTCTCCAGGACGTTTTTTAAAAGTATCTAAGCCGATTTTTGCGGACTGTTCCAAGGGCGTCAACTACGATAACTTTCACCGTCCCCTTCACGTTCCCTAACATTTTCAGTTTTCTGGCGAGGTCCTGCTTTTCGTCTTCCTTTTGTTTCACTTTGTAATGCAAAGAAACTACCGAATTCATTAAATCGCAAGTTCTTCTAGTTCATTGAAACTTGGTCTTTTTTTTCTAGTGTGAATTGGATGATCTATTTGAAACTTCAGTCTTATAGAAGAGCTATTTGAACGTGCGTATATCATTTATCAATATGTTAAAATTTCAGTCTGTTTGACAGAGTGGATTACCTCTTCTAGCAAGTTATGTGTGTTCTTTTTACATTTCTTAGCCATAACCCAGTAATCACATTCACAAGTAGCCATATAGTTGTTTTTCCGCCTGATTTCTTTTCTTGGTTTTATCATTATTGTTTTCTTGTTATTGTTGTTGTTGTTGTTGTTGTTAGACTGCTATAATCTTTCTTTGCACTTTTTTCAATATTCTTCGAATCTTTGAATACCTTCATTGATAAAATATTTAATTTTGGCGAGTCCTCGTCCATATGGTCTTGTCACAATGAGCGTGAAAAGCTTTGTATCTTGTCATCAAATCCTTTGTTCTTGGGTCTATATTTCTAAGTTCTTGCTCTGTCTAGCCTAATGAGTGTCGAGAGTATCTTAAAAAGGAGAATGTCCAGGTTTTTTCTTTTGTTTGGATTTCTTCAGCAAAGTTTGGTTTCTATAATTTTTTGTTTCTCTGAAGTGCTCCTTCTTTCTTTTTTCATCTCCGTTCGTTTGGTTATAAATAATTTTATTATTCCCAAGAATTTCTTTTTGTTAAAAGTGTTCCAAATATTTTCATGCATTTCTTTTTTCTTGAAGTATTCCAATGTTTTCCTGACTGGGCAATTCTATTCCTTTTTTTTTTCCTTACTTTTCTTTCGTCTCCGTTTGCTTGATGATATCTGCTTCTAATATTCCCAGGTATTTCTTTTTTCTTGAAGAGTAAAAATGATTTCCTGACTGGGCAGTTCTATTCCTTTTTTTCCTTACTTTTCTTTCGTCTCCGTTTGTTTGATGATATCTGCTTCTAATATTCCTAGGTATTTCTCTTTTCTTGAAGTGTAACGATGATTTCCTGACTGGGCAGTTCTATTCCTTTTCTTTCCTTATTTTTTCTTTCATCTTTGTTAGCTTGATGTTCTCTGCTTTTAATATTCCCAGGTATTTCTTTTTCCTAATGTGTTTCGATGCTCTCCTGACTGGACAGTTCTATTCCTACTCTTGTCTTGATTTTTCTTATTTTCGTTATTAGTATCTTTTTTATTTCAACTTCTATTTCTATATATTTGCTGAGGTTTCTTGTAATTTTTATAGTTATTCCTTTATTTTCATTCTTGGCAAATGTCTGAATACTAACCTTGTTGTTGATTTTTATTTTAGTTTACATTTAGCGATTTGTGGTTTATCCTTTCTTGCCATTTTATCTAATATCTATTGCCGCTTTTCCGTTTTATTTTAATATAATCTAGTGAAATAATTGCGATCACAAATAGGAGAAATAATAAGATTTTTTGGTAGATGCTCTTTGATTTTTACTTCTATTAGAGTTTATTTCACCCACTAGATTTTCATAGTAGCATTGAAGATTTTCAGATATTCTCTAATTCATATTTGTGGGATCATCAACCTTTTTATCGTCTATAAATACCAGAGCTACTTTTTTCATCCTTGACTTTATTTCCTTTAGAATGTATATGGCAATATATGTTATAGGTTATTTATTATTCGAATTCCTTTGCTACAACCTTTTTTGTTCTTCTGAAAATACGTGGTGCATTCAATAAGGTTCCAGAATTTTTGTACAGGCATTTAGAATTGTCGTAGACTCTTAAAACTTCAATATGTTATTGCTGTACATCTTATGAGATGACTGACCAATTCTTATGATTTCAGGTTCAAATAAACAGTTACAGCAGCAATTGGAATTCACCCTACTAAAGCCTGATTGTCACAGCTGGAGGATTTCAAAAATGCAATCTGGACGTGAGGACACTTTAGAAGAACAATAACAATAAAATTCTGTTTAAACTTGGAAAAAATGCCAGAGAAACGTATGGAATGCTTTAGACTGCTTTTCGACCACCTTGCATGAATCGAACATCAGTTTTTGAGAGGCATAAGAGATTCAAGGAAGGCAGGGAGTCTGTGAGGGATGATGAGAGGTGTGCGAGGAGTAAGGAAGTCAATACACCAGAGTTGATTAGCCAAAGGGTTAGGGTTAGGGTTACTATGTTGAGGTCTTAAGAGAGTTCAGGAAGAGATTCCTAGGGAAGAGGCCAGCACTCTTCAAATCGGGTCAGTGGCATTTCCACCTGGACAATACACCAGTCCACAACTCCATCGTTGTTACAGACTATTTGCCCAAGATGGGCATCAAGACAGTCCCTCATCTTCCCTATAGTCCAGAAGTTGTTCCCTGTGACTTTTGGTTATTCCCTAAGCTCAGAGGCTGTCGTTATGAGACAACTGAGGAGATGAAAGAGGCTCTGACGAAGGCCCTTGACACGCTCACACAAGAGGACTTCCATGGGGCCTTGCAGAAGTTGTTGGAACGGTACAACAAGTGCATTGCAGTCGAAGGAGATTCCTTAGAAGGGGACTTGAGCTTCCTGTGTGTACTATCAATGAAAGTACTCTTATAAAAAATGTCTGGAAACTTATTTAATGATCCTTGTAGTTCGTCGTTTTCACGAGAGAAATATATTTCTTTTTTTATTTCTGCAGTTAAGGTATTCTACGTCATTGTCAATTCCATTTTGGATATTTGATTTTTCACCTTTATATATCAGAGTTGTCTTTGTTTTATCATTTATTTGGGATTTCTGGCTTCTTCTCGGTATTTATGTTGTTGCTGAGCAAAACTTCCACGGTAAGTGTTTGGAATCAGAATCGATGTATGTCATAATGTCCAGGTGTCTTTCAATTACCTACTTTCTTAAGTCTTACTTTTAGATATACGTAGATATATTTTAAAATTCTTTGCCTTTTTGTATTCGTTTTATTTAAAGTCTTTTGATTATTCTGTCAGTCTTGTATTGATTCATTTCCTTTAGTTGGCTCCAGAAAATTCTTGTTTCATTTGCAACAGGCTGCCTAGTTTTCTGCATATTTTATCAATTGACTTGGTAGAATTTCCTTTCGTTACTTTAGAATGTCCTTTTGCTTATATTGTTTTTATTCTGATCCCTCATCGTCTGAACAACCCTTCCTTAGCCAATAGTATCCTTTCCTTTGGCACATACTCAAAGTTTCTTATTGTCTCATTTGCCATCAAGCTTTTGTTTCCCCTTTTATTTTCAAATTCTTTTGTGGAATATGTTTTTTTATTAAGAATTTTGCTCCAGCATGAATTAGATCATTCAGTTAAGTGACGATGTTTGTTGAAATTTTTAGATAGTTTATTCACTTTTCTAACTTACCTTTGTCCAAGATTTTCACCAAAATTACAGTAACGCTTTTTTCTCTTTGCTTATTATTTTCTATATCATCTTTGCAATGTTTCTTTTTTCTCTTCAGTTACCTCTTTATGGGGCTTTTGCTTTTGAAATAGAAGTCGGTTATATATTTATTGTATCCTCTACTCCATGTCTTTTGTTGGTCTCTTGAGGTATCATTGTAACTTTGCATTTCTGTTTGTAACTGAAATTGGAACTGCCAATATTCGAAGGTCGACTATCAATTACCTTACATTTGTGATAAAGAGATTACCAACCGATTATTTCACTCAAATCTTTCATTTGAATTATCATCATCATCATCATCATATCGTGCTGGCAGCACGGATATCCCTGACCCTCTTTCGCCACTCCTCCCTATCGTTCATCGCCCTAGGTAGGTCTTCAGGACAACAACCTGTATCCTCACATAGCTGCTGAATGTACGTTCGTGCTGGTCGTCCTGCTTTTGCGCGGCCGTGTGTGGGGATCCATAAGAGTACATCTCTTATGAGTTCATCTCTGCTTCTCCAGCAATGTCCTGCATGTCTGGTTCGTCTAACTTGAATAGTTTTCGTGATAGGGGGCAGGTGGCCATACAGTTGGTGTCTTGTTGGGTGTTGCCGCCAGGACTTGTTGAGGATTGCACGCAGCATTCTTGTGTAATTGCCATCTAGTTTCTTCTCCAGCCGTTTTGTTAGCGTCCATGTAGTGCATCCATATAGCAGTATCGATTCTTAAGAGTCATATATAGTGACTATACCATTCTCTGAAGTTGGTGAGTACTTGAGTAATTTTCACAAGGGTGACATGTTATCCTTCGAAAGTAGAAAATCTTAAGCGTATTACAAACGCACACACAAACATACAAGCAAGCAAAAAAGACCTGAATGAACGATAAAAGACCCACGACTTGAGAAATTAAATTTTATTTTAGACGTAAGTTTTAAATTAATTGAAGTCCAACTATCTCATTATATAATCAAGCTTTGGCAGGTTGACCTCAATATTTTCAATGATATTATTCTACAGCAGTTTACAATTTAATTACGGTGAAATGGGCTTTTAAGATCTTAAATCGCCAAATGTAAACTAAAATAAAAATGAAAAACAAATATATTTTCAATATCGAAGTTTAAGTCAGACATTTTAATAAAGAAGGAAAAATAAAAAAATAAAACTTGTATTGCTTCTTGCATCTGGTCTGAAAAAACATTATTTCATTCCTTGCAATTTTTCCACACCAATTTTAACTGGCCGGTCATTATGGTCATGAGTCTTTCTCTGGGCTCCAATTCCTCAAGTTCTTTTTCCAAAACCTTTGAAAATAGTTTCAAGTGCGCCAATTACAAATGTTCTTCACTTTCAGCCAATTATTTGTTCATCGTTTCATTTTCTTTTATTTTCACTCAGTGATCGGCTGGAACGGCAAATTCAGCTGCAACGGCACATTCTACAGGAACGGCAAATTCCGCTTGAATGGCAAAATCCACTGTAACGGCAAATTCTTTTTTTCTTCGTTAACACAAAGTCTATTCATTTGGTTGGGATTACGTGATGCGTTTCTATCTCAAAATCTTTGAGAATTTTATGCGTTTCATTTTCTCGGACAGATTCTGGTTTGTGCTTTGACTACCTATCCTTGCTATTCTGTTGCGTATTATCAATTTTCGCTTTTACGTAATTGGTTCTTATGACGTTGTTTTGTGCTGCTAATAGACGAGATTCAGTTTTTCTCTTGAAGTTTCCCATTTCTTTTAGCCATATCCACGTGTTCCTTTTACAATTTCATCAGTTTTTGCTTGAACTATCGATATAATTTTTCTTCCCATTCCTTTTCTCTTCTTTAGCAAGGTTTAAGTACTTATCTCTCTTTGCGCTTTCTTACCCGGTGGTCAGCCGGGACGGCAAAATCCACTATTCTGCAGGTTCTCTTTTTTACGTTTATTATCATTCGATCTGATCATCTGGCCGAGATTAAACGATCTGTTTGTCTCCCAAAATCCCAGGGGACTTTGTACATCTCATTTTCCAGAATGGATTCTGGGTTATACTTTTGTCATTTGTTTGTAAGGTCAAATTTAAGCTTTTTACACAATTCCCAGGGGATCACCTTCTCCATCAAGTTGTATCAAGGAGTTTACCACATTATCTACATCTGCTATTTTATTGCGTCTAAACTATTCTTACTTTGACATAGTTTGTACTTATGACGTTGCTTTGTGCTGCTACCAGAAAAGATTCAATTTCTTTCTTCGGTTTTACCTTTCTTATGTTATATACTCACATAATAAATATGCTTATATACACATATACATGTTCATGCAGCATCATAACGACACAATAATTAGACAGACGCACGATGATAAAGACACAGGAACAAACGACGCACACAGAAAGACGCAGGAAGACTTCTTTATAAAATATTTTACCTCACATCTTTATTTGTAAGTTTCGAAAGGGTTGTTCCAAGTTTGGGTGTGAGAGAGAGCTGGGGACCGAACATTACTGAAATATTTTGACCCCAAAGTTATGGCCGTCATCGTTGTGTCTTTCTCGTTCTTCATGGCTGCCCAACCGGACCCTGGAGTAAACTCTTCTGTGTGCTGGCTTTCCCTACTACATTGCGTCTACCTCCGTCTTCCACTGTGCGGCTTGCCCTCCTTCTCGCCTATCTCAACTGGCTCGTTGAACTCATCTGACCGGAACTCAACTCGTCGGCCTTATATTACCTTCAAACTCCCACGCGCTGATATGGACACGCCTCCACGACTACTTCCGATATCTGGGGACCGGGATGTATCACTTCCGCTTTCTTTGGAATGGCCTGTGTGATCGTCATCGAGCGGAAATAACTGTCATCCAGTTGAGAGGTCACTCTCTTCCGGTGCGTCAGTCTATGAGAGTATAATGGGATCTTTTTTTACCTCGTCCCATTTCATCAGCCAATTTCCGCCCACGCGATTTCCTCTCATAACTGCCACCAGAATGTGTCACCTCCTTCCGGGGCATTACCTTGAATAGCATTTTTGGCCGGGTCAACAGGTCAAAACATAACACTTAGCCGAGTCTAAGTTTTCTCGTATGAGATTTGGCTTGTTTGTTGTTTGAAAAATGTCCATACACTTGTATTTCTTCCCATTTTTGTTTTCAGATTATTATTATTATTATTATTCACTCATTAGAGCTTTTCACATAAGCGTTAGCCGATGGTTTTTCACTGGAGTCTGAGTGACAGCAAGTCTCCTCAAGTCTCCAGGACTCTTCTCTGTATTCTGGCCGTTCTCAATAATGTAGTAGTTTGGATGGTCTCCACTAGACTGCCAACTTCCAAGTCCTCCAGTCCCTTTAGTAATCCTTTATTTACTGTTCCAAACGCACCAATTACAATTGGTATAATTGTCACCTGCATGTACCTTAGTTTTTTCAATTCCCTAGCAAGGTCATGGTACTTATCCTTCTTTTCACATTCTTTAAGTTTTATTCTGTCGTCAGCCGGGACAGTAAAGTCGACAATTTTGCAAGTTCTCTTTTTTTTTTTGTTGATTATTATTTAGTCTGGCCGAGATTAGGTGATCCGTGTGTATGTCAAAGTCCCATAGGAGTTTATATGTGTCATTTTCTAGGACTGGTGCTGGGTTGTGCATATACCATTTATTTGTACGATCAAATTTAAATTTCTTGAACATCTCCCTGTGTATCACTTTGCCGACCCAATCATGTCTTGTCTAATGTTCCTTCTGCGCTAATTTGCTGCATTCGCTTAGTATGTGATTTATGGTTTCCTCTCTGTCACCGCATAGCCTGCATTTGCTATTTTGTTGCGTCTTATCCATTCTCGTTTTGATATGATTCGTTCTTACGGCGTTGTCTTGTGTTGCTATTTGGAGAGATTATGTTTCTCTCTTAAGGTTTCCTTTTCTTAGCTAGGTCCAGGTTTTGTAGAGTGGGATGTTGTTTATTAGTCGTTTAAACCGCCCATAGAGTTGTTTTCCTTCCCATTTTTGTTTCCTAGTTATTGTCATTCTGTTGTCCATCGTGTTCTCAGTATCTTTTCTGATGGCTGTAATGAGTCCTCCATTGTGTTTTTGTATATAGTCTTCGAGTCGCTGTATTGATGCGTCAACGCTGTCTTCAATGCTGGCAAATCCTCTTCCTCCCTCTTTTCTTGAAACATATAGTCTGTCAACGTCGTCTCTGGGATA
The DNA here is from genome assembly GCA_963585895.1 of Sepioteuthis lessoniana. Classification (NCBI taxonomy): domain Eukaryota; kingdom Metazoa; phylum Mollusca; class Cephalopoda; order Myopsida; family Loliginidae; genus Sepioteuthis; species Sepioteuthis lessoniana. Next base: position 130,990,417 of record OY757909.1, on the reverse strand, counting down.
TAATACCTTATGCATGCTCATTAGTGTTCTTGTTCTTTAGTCCATTTGTTTAAGTTCGTCTCTGGTCCACTTGAGAAAGGGTCCGGAATATCTAACGAGTGGTACAGCCCAGGTATTTATTCCTTTGATAAGGTTTCTGCTATTGAGTTTTGTCTCGAGTAGTTTTCTAGTTCTCCTGAGATATTCCTTTTGAATTGTTTTCTTTCATTTCCACTTGTTTGATGGTGTTAGCCTCCAAGATGCCCAAGTAATTGTAGGTTTCGTTTTCTGCGTCCGTTTTAATCTTATATTGTTTTGGTAGTTCCATTCCGTCAGTTAGCTGTTGTTTGCCACTTTTCATTACAAGCATTGCCAAATTCCATTTCTATGTCCCGACTGCATATTCTAATTGTGTGTAGTAGAGTTTCCTGTTCTTTTTCCTTTTTTGCAAATAGTTTGACGTCATCCATATACATTAAATGATTGACTTTTTCCTGCGATCTACTAAGTTTGTATCCGGATATGCATTTTCTGAGTATGTGGTAAAGTGGCATATTATCATTATAATTCAACAAATATTGTTATGAATAAATGTAACGTTACGGTACCATCTAGACTTTGTTTCAACGACCCGGCACCATCTCGAATATCAATCGGCGTTACACATCTCGACGGACACGTTACTTCTTTAGATAGAAAAAGTTTATTTCTGACCGTCGCAATTTCATAGCAGTCAGACGCGAAATACGAGAAAAACAGAGTGAAAGGTATTAGTTCAGTCATATATGCGTGCGAGACAGACGAACAAAAACACCCAACTTCGATTCCTTCATCAATCTCCTGCCCCACCTCAGGGTGCTCTCAATCAACCATCTCTACCTCTGAGCTCTGAACTATGAACTGCCTCATTGAAAGAAAAATTCTGCTTATCTAATGTATCTTAATTATTTCATACTCTAATGATATAAGAACACATGTCTTTAACTTTCATAAATGACGTTATCAACCAAACCAGCCGACGTGCCCACAATTTGTTTATGTTCCAATACCTGGCCTACTCACGGATTTCAAAGCAGCTCTTGTTATGACAGGCTGTCCGTCTTTTTCCACTTCTGCGACCCGCGTGACAAGTGCGTCATATAAACTTCGCGATTTCCACTTCTATTCGATGTTTCTAGCTACTTACAATTTTTCAATCCAAATAAAATGATTGCCTTATATAATTAATTATCATCCTTAATTATAATTTGCCTTAACAAATGTGCATGTCAGATTCAGCATATAGATAGCTCTCGGCTATTTCATTTTGGCCCGTTGAAAAGTTGATTTTTGACCAGAAGATAAAATTTGAATGAATTTGAGGGTCATCTTATCGTCAAAAGAATTTGTCAGTAGGGATGCGTCAGTCTGTGAAGCGGTCGGAGGAGAGAAAATAGCGAAGCACCAACAAAGCATTAGGTGGCCAAGTTTTATTGAAGCGAAAAATAAATGTAGGCTTTCCGACTAATGAACAATGAAAGCTTCTTCCATCAGCAAGATTAACTGCGGTAAAAGAAGAATATGATGAAATAAACATCAGGTCCTATTATTGTTCTGTAAGGTACTTTGTTACCTATTAGCCACCTTATTGGAAACAAGGTACATAAGTTCATAGCGACAGTATTTTACAATTGCATCGCCGTCTTTCATCAAGAGAGCGTGCCTTGCCACTCTGAACAAATCGTACGGCAAGATATTCAGATTCTTTGTCATCGAACACTCTAGTTCTTGATAGCGTTGAACTATTTCGCGCTGTAGAATTTCGACCAAATAATCTGAAACAGGCTTTTGTTAACATCCTCCGCGAGAAATCGCTGAGGAAAACTTCAGAGACCTTCTGAAGTTCATGCCTGATGGAACTGAAACTAAATTGTGTTTCATGTTTTCTCACTAATAATTATGCATCCAAGAAAAAGATGGAAAAATTGTTTTTCTTGTTTTGGGGAGGAAATCGCTGATCGTATGTTCTATTTTTTTAACAGGATCAAATAGGAAACATATCAAAAATATTGCACAATTAGATGAACAGAAAAATGGAAATTCTTTTCTTTAAGATTTCTTCCTAACAATCGAATGTTAATAATATCTGGTAGCTCAAAGCGACAGATTTTTCAGCTAGTAAACAATGAAACTGTTGTAGATGCTGAGACTTTTGGAAAAGTAAACTAATATATTTATATATATATATATATATATATATATATATATATATATAGAGAGAGAGAGAGAGAGAGAGAGCAGACAAATAAAGATACTGTGAAAGCAAGGAAATGAGATACAGTGAGAGCTAAATTTTATTAATGCTTCTTTAACTGACCAAAATTGTCTTGTGTAAATTTTGCACACTTTTTCTTTTTATCAGTTCAGCCACTATTTTGACTTGTTTCTTTATTCTCCTAAACTTCCACATTGCCATTTATTTTCTTCTGTCTTAGGACTTCTACCGTGAGTGTCTCTTTAGTTTTACAATAATTTCTTTGTTCTGTGGCGTTACCAGATGTGATATTGTCATTCCATTAATTATTCAGACTTTTTGGAGATGCTGACGTTTTCCGAACAGAAAACACATTACCATTTAAGGCCTTATATATATATATATATATATATATATATATATATATATATATATATATATATATATATATATATATATATATATATATATATATATTGGCAGGAACTTCTTTTTAAACAGGTTTTATTAAAGAATAAGATTAGGTTTGTTTTAATAGTTACTAGTTCTTTTACTTATTTGCCTGACTTTGAACATGACTGAATGTTGGCTGTAAGCTCTTACAGAAACTTGTAAACTGTATATATATATATATATATATATATATATATATATATATATATATATATATATATATATGTGTGTGTGTGTGTGTGTGTGTGTGTGTGTGTGTGTGTGTGTGTGGACACAATAAAAAATCTATAAAAATCACTCATATTTTTTATAATAATATCTATTTCAGCAGACTTATACTTTTTAAAATGTTAGATCTGCATTTGCAGACCAAGAAATCATGAGAAATGTCTAACGAAAGATTTGAAAAATCCCACAAAATTCCGACCACTTTACCTCCCTAACCCAGATTTCACTTTATATATATATGTATATATATATATATATATATATATATATATATATATATATGTGTGTGTGTGTGTGTGTGTGTGTGTGTGTGTGTGTGTGTGTGTTTTTCTAGTCTGGTTAACAATTGACATACAATTCCTGTATCAAGATGTACCAATTGTTGACTCCTTTTTGCTTTTCACCTCATTTTTATATAATGCCAAATAAACTTTTAAACTCACATAAAAGAAATGAATAAAAAAAAATTAATGAATTTGAGGAGAGAAAATTTTCTGCCATAAACAACTTACATGGGTGTTGATAACTTTTTAACAATATTAAATTATACTATAAAATATTATATTGTATATTAGTACTATTTAATAAAAAAAGCTAAGTAATTTTCATACCTAATTTTTAATACTATTCAGTATAATTAGTCACATTTATAATGTAGAAATAAAAATTATACCAGTTATTGTTAAGTCTATTATCTAAAATTATAAACCACTACAACATAATATTATATATCCCGAAGGTTACAATTATATCTTACAAATTATCATTATATTATTCATATTATTATTCAACGTCAATATCTTTAATATCATAATAATTATTTATAATCATTTACTATAAAGTACAACAAATTACTATTTGTAATATGACTATTAAAACACAATTTTTACAATTCTAATGAATAAATTCGTACCAAGTATTATAGATCATACCATATGAAGAATTATCATCACAATTAATATTATTATTACAATAATTACTCCTAACCATCAAACCTATTGATCTAAATAATCAATAACATCTACTTCTAAAATTATTAGGTGTGGTTGATATTTTGATAAAATCCCTTCTAACTAAAGGTGTAAAGCCACAATCCGTCAATCTTTTGAACCCCTTAGAAAGGGCTGTTCGGTTTCTTAAAGAAAGGTTAGAAAAAAAATGCGTATCGCTAAAAAAACCTCTGCTTCTAATTTCCAGCAGAAATTCCAAAGTATATTTTATGTCCTTCCTGTTTTCCATTTGGAAAATGGTTGCCTTATACAATACATTCTCAGAATTAGATTCACCGCTAAAATGACATTCTTAGCTTGTTTATCAACGCATAATTTTTCGATTAAATTTTTATTACGAGTGCCAATGATTTTAAATAAATTATTAGTGCAAAAATAATTGATTTTTATTGTTTTCCTGTTAAAAATATTTTCAATGGGTTATTTTCGTTGAAATGTTTATCTATAAGCCTCAGGAAGTTCTTACCTATTTCAATTGTAGATAATTTACAAAAAGTGGGACTGAACTACCTTAGTTTTCTTTTCCTGTGTTTAGTTTTATTATTTCTAAAGCTGCTATCATTGTTATTCCTGTGTTATTCAACCTATTATTTGTCTCCCCATTCACAGTCCTATAAATACTATTATTATCATTATCATTATTATTATTATTTTTACTATTACTATTGTTGTTAAAATTGTCATTGTCATTGTTTTCATTGTTACAAAACTCAAAATTATCTTTAAAAATTTCCATCGATTCTAATCTTTGTTTAAATCCACTTTTTTCTTGGGCCTCATCACATATCCTATCATATTTTTTTATTTGAAGATAATCATATTCATATATTAACAACTTTTGGGATTTGTCTAATTATCAATCTATGGTGGTTAGAATCAACATTAATGTAGGCGAGAGTTTTGCTTATGTTTATGGAATACTGTAAAGATATTTTCAGATAAATTAAAAGTAACTTCTAGGAAATTCATTACTTTTAGATTAGACATTATTTTAATGTTAAATACCAGTAATTTAAAGGCCCTAACAGATATATTTTAGATTCTTGATATTTTTGGGCCATTACCAAAAACCTCTACAATACACACACACACACACACACACACACACACACACACACACATATATATATATATATATATATATATATATATATATATATATATATATATATGTATTAATTTAGAGGGTTATTGCAATGCGAAATAATAATCATTTGTATCTAATTAATTTCAAAGTAAAAAATTCATCAACAGATACATTTTAAAGAAAATGAACACGGTGCTGGATGTTCAAAAAAAAAAAAAAAAATGAACAAAATTATTATATCTATTGTTTTACTCCTTGCAAGTTTTTCACATTAGCGTTTGCCGGGGATCTTTCGCTGGAGTCTAAGTGACAGTAAGTCTCCACAGGTCTCCAGTATTCTTCTGAGTATTCAAGCAGATCCCAACAATGCTGTAATCTGGATAGTTTCGATTTTCCTACTGATTTCTAGTTAATCTAAGCCCTTCTCCAAACTCTTGTGGACAGTTCTAAGTGCAACAATTACAATTGGTATTACCTTGACTCTCATGTTCCACGGCTTTTTCAATTCTATCACATTGTCGACTATTTGTCTCCCATTTCACTTTCTCTTATCTTCACTCTGTAGTCTGCTGGAATGCTAAAATCCTCAAGACAAGGAGTCTTTTATTAAAATGCTGTATGGTCATCTGATCAGGATTAGGTGATCCGTTTGTATATCAAAATCCGAGAGAATTTTATGATTGTCATTCTCTAGGACAAATTCTGTTTTTAGTTATATTGTTTGGTAAAATGGTCGAATATCTTTCACAATTCCCTGTGAATCACCTTTCCCACCTTTCTTGTAGTCCTTTCGTGCTTGTTTGCAACATCTGCTAATAATGTGATTAACTATTTCATCTTTTTTCCACATTATCTACACTCGCTATTCAGTTTCGCATTACCAATTTTCGCTTTTAGATAACTGGTTCTTATGGCGCTGTTTTGTGCAGCTATTTGAAAAGATTCAGTTTCTCTTTTGGTGTGTCCTTTGGGTAGCCATGTCCAGGTGTTTTTCTGAGGAATTTCATCTGTTTGTTTCTTGAAATCTCCATGCATTTATTTTTCTTATTATTTCTGTTTCCTAGTTTTTCTTGTTCTTCTGTCTGGTCATATGTTGTCTATGCTGTTACTGACTGCCGTTATTAATCATTCTTAGTTCTTTTTAATGTTATTCTTGAGTCATTGTATTGATGCGTTTCATCTTTTCCTCCGTATAATTTACACTTGCTATTTTGTTTGTATAATCAATTTTCGTTTTAGTATCACTGGTGCTTATAGAGTTGGGGTTTTTTTGCTACTATTAGAAGAGATTTAGTTTTTCTCTCGAGTTTTCCCTTTCGTTGCTGTGAGAAAAATAACTTTATAATCATGTACTCCTTGAGTTTTAGCTGATGGTTTTTCACTGTAGTTTGAGTGACAGCAAGTCTCCTGGACTCTTCCCAGTATTCTAGCCGTTCTCAAAAATGCTGAAGTTTGGATGGTCTCCACTCGTCCGCCAAATTCCAAGTACTCCAGTCCCTTTAATAATCCTTTAGTTAATGTACCGAAAGCACCAATCACGATTGGTATAATTGTCACCTTCATGTTCCATCATTATCATGTCGTGCTATCTGCACGGATATTCCTGACCCTCTCTCGCCACGCGTCCCTATCGTCCATTGTTTTCGGCAGATCCTCAGGGCTACATCCAATATTGGCACAGAGCTGCTGTATGTGGGTTCGAGCTGGACGTCCTGCCTTTGCTCGTCCATGGGAAGGGGCCCACAAGAGTACATCACTTATGAGCTCGTCCCTTCTTCTCCAGTAGTGTTCCGCGTGTCTGGTTCGTCTAATTTTGATAGTTTTCGTTATGGGTAGTAGGTAGCCGTATAGCTGTTGCTTAGTCGGGTGCTGTCCCCAGGACTTGTTCAATATTGCTCGCAGCATTCTTGCGTAATTGCCGTCAAGCTTTTTCTCCATCCGTTTTGTTAGCGTCCATGTGGTGCATCCATATAGCAGTATCGACACGATCGCAGCTTGGAAGAAACTGCGCTTCATTTTATCGGTCTGGTCTAACTTCATATGACCGATTGTCTATCAATAGCTGTCCATGCCTTTGCTAGTCTCGTGTTGATGTCTGTCTCGGTTGATGAGACACTGCCCTCTAGATAGGTGAACTTGTCACCTAGTTTCAGAGTGCTACGGTTTAATGTGGATATGTCGCCTGTTTGATTAAAGCACATAAATTCCGTCTTGTGTGTATTGACATGAAGGCCAATGCCTGCAGCAGTTCATTCCAGACTATATAGCAGGGTTTCGGCTTGGGCGAGTGCATTTGCCAGAAGCGCTATATTATCGGCATAGTCGGCGTCGGTAATTGTTTTTGTGGGGTATCTTCAGCTTCTTCTTTTTGTTAGCTTGAAACCGTTTATGTTCCAAAGGTTTTTTCAATTCCCAAGCAAGGTCGAGGTACTTTTCTTTCTTTTCATAATTCAGTTTTATTATGAGGTCAGCCGGGACAAAAAAGTCCACAATTTTGCAAGTTCTCTTTTTTTTGTTGATTATCATTATCTGTTATTGTTGTTGTTGTTGTGTTTACTTGCTTGCTGATATATGTTTCCCGCTGTCATCGATGTACGGGATCAAACGCAAGAAAAAGAATATTTTAAATATTTGTACCATTTCATGCTTAGCGGAATAAGAATTTTGAGGAAATGTGTTCATTTCATGAATTTCTTTCATTCCATTAGACTTTCCAGTTGTTAATATTCCACTTCTTTGTCTTTCCTGGCTCAGCTTTATGACATTCACAACGAGTTGTGTATGTTGGATGTTATTGATAGTAATATTGTTTTGACTTGTTGTAAAGTGAAAAAATTTTGAGTTTGTTTGATTTTAAAGGCGACATTAGGAATTTTTTTTCCCTATTCATATTATAAAATTTGATGAAACCATTAACAGAGGATTTTACACCAGGTTTACTAATATTTGTAATTATATTGATTCTAAAAATTTTTTTAGAATTTAGGGTTTTCGTGGAATAGGAAATTTTTTGGGGGGTTTCTGTTTAGAGGAATCGGTGGCTGACGCGAAAATAGGACAGACATTCATCCAAGTAAATTTACAGATTGTTGTTGGGTAAACGGCAAAGAAAGCAATTCTATCGAAGGATTCGCCTGCCCATGAAGCTGTTGAGGGCCTATGGAGGCTTCTATTTTTTTAGATTGGAGTTTTGAGGATGGAATAAAAGAAAAAAGGCGTGGCCTACTCCAAAATTTTGTGGATGATGTCTGAGTCTTTCAGTCACAATGGTGTTTTGGATTCGTGCGTGATTTGGCAAAGTGAAACGAATCTGGGAAAGGTGAGGGGCCTATATATTGGTAGCCACGAGGGTTCCTGATTGAATTGAAAAGACACCCGGCATGGGTTGGATCAGTTAAACCATGTTCCTCAAGGGCTTGCAAACCAATGGGCATGAAAACAGAAACTTAATAAAAAAAAAGAATGGGTAACACATTACTAATTAGTATTTTGCGTGGACTATATTATGTGGTTTACAGCATGCGTGCCAGATTATTATATATTTGGATGTATTGTGATACTTTGTTTTGGGCCATGATTTTTGTGCATTTTTGGGGAATGCTTTCGGCCTTGAAGATATTGTGTTTAGTTTATGGAATTCTCCGGTTACTCCAGGTAGGAACCTGTTGAGCGAAGAACTGGAGCGTGGTCATGAGGAATCCAGGCGAAATGTATTGCTGGAATGACCAGGGTCACTAAGTTTGTGACCAAGATATGGTACCAGAGTAAGGTCCTTTTAGGGTTGTGAAATTTCTTCAAGGAATTATGGAGGGCCCGTTGTGTTGAGAGGATAAAACATGCATCCGTACTGTACCTTGATGCACACATGTCAAGATGGCCAACCACGCAAATATAGTAAAAGAAATTTAGATAATAATTAGCCGGGCAAGCGTTACATAGTGAGAAGGTCGCCTTCTAAGTAAGATTTTATTTGCTGTGTTTCAAGTGATTATTTTACTGTTTTCAGCCATTTATTGTCCTTGTAAATTATTCTGTAAAATATGTGTGAGGGTGATGGAGACGAACATGAAGAAAATTCCATATGTGGAATTTTGAAAAATAATTAATGGATGATTGTTATGTTTTGACCTTTTGACCCGGCCAAAAATTCCATTCAGGGTGATGCACCGGAAGGAAGTGACACATTCTAATGGCAGTTGTGAGAGGAAATCGCGTGGGCGGAAATTGGCTGATGAAATGGGACGTGGTAAAAAAAAGTCCCATTATACTCTCATAGACTGACGCACCGGAAGAGAGTGACCTCTCAACTGGATGACAGTTATTTCCGCTCGATGACGATCACACAGGCCATTCCAAAGAAAGCGGAAGTGACACATCCCGGTCGCTAGATATCGGAAGGAGTTGCGGAGGCGTGTCCATATCACCGCGTGGGAGTTTGAAGGTAATATAAGGCCGACGAATTGAACAGAGGACAGATGAGTTCCGGTCAGTTGGGTTCAACGAGCCAGTGGAGACAGGCGAGTAGAGTTGAGGAGGTAGACGAGATGTAGTAAGGAAAGCCAGTGCTCCGGTTGAGTAACCATGGAGAACGAGAAAGACACAACGCTGACGGCCATAACTTCGGGGTCAAAATATTTCAGTAATATTCGGTCTTCAGCTCCCTCTCACATGGAAACTTTGAACAACCCTTTAGAAACTTACAAATAAAGATGAGAGGTAAAATATTTTATAAAGAAGTCTTCCTGCGTCTTTCTGTGTGCGTCGTTTATTCTTGCGACTTTATCATTGTGCGTCTGTTTAATTATTTATGGTGTCGTTGTGATACTGCATGAACATGTATATGTGTATATAAGCATATTTATTATGTGAGCATATAACAAAATTCTTTTTCTTTTCAGTCTACTTATATTGTGTGGATATTTTTGTAATCACAGAATTTTGCTAGAATTTATCTCTATATTTTCTCTGAACAATGCAAGGTACATCTGACCGTATAATAAGATCTGTTGATAACTTATTTAGGAAGATAGTTTGGAAAAAAGTCTAATACAAAGCTGATTTATGTCCCTTTAATGGAATCAGAGATATTTTTATGTGAATTGTTTTTCAAAGTTTCTAAGACGGTGTGCCATAGAAACATTGAAAAAATCCAAAATCTTTTAATTATCTGATTTCTATAGAATTGTCGGTTCTATTTATTTATGGATATATATATTTACAGAAAAAGTTAATTGTCAAGAAACGTATGGAAGTTTCTTAAGACAATAAAAACCCAAAATTTGATTTTATTTAGTTCCCAACAAATTTGATATCCTAATGAAATAAAAATCCTAACAAGATATTTGAACTATTTTGATTCAACTGACTGTTATGTAATGACCATCCTCAAAAAACTGCCGGATGAAGCAATCATTTAGCGGCTGGTTAGAGTTCAATTCACTGCTTCTCTAAATGGGAAAGGAATGACCACTCATTTCATTGTTGTAAACAGCCACGTGCAAATTAGAATAGAGTAAAAAAAAAGTTGGGTGTTATGAAGAACAGGGCTTATGCAAGATCTCTCCTCACTTATTAGGTATGAGCTATAAGAACGAATAAATCTTTCCTTCATCGACTGAAAAGCAATCACTTTGCATCTTCCAATCAATTAGATTGGTCTAAAGCGAACTTATAACATCTAAAGTAACCATGAGTTTAAGTAAAAACGTGTTCATCTCTCCTTTTAACACTTCTTCTTTGTCATCTCGATTTTCCTTTAATCAATAACGTGTTGCATAACAAACTAAATAGCCAACTAGATATTACAAATGATTTATAAAAAGAAAAAGGAACATGAAATTCTAATAAAAATTGTTCCATCAAGAAAAATACATATTTCAAATGATCTTAAATTATTTGAAAACCTTTAAAAGCACAGAATAAATATATCATGACTTAATATCAACAAAAAAAAATCATTCAACGGCAAAATAGATCAATCTTATTTTAAAAGTCGCATAAAAATTTACCCAATGAAAATTTGGAAAATTAATTTTGAAATTGAATTAATATTTTTCGTCTAATTCAAATATTCTTGATCAATGAAGATTCTCCGTCCATAAAACACATTGCGTTTATTTATTTTTTTGCATTATTATAATGGAGATATCTCTTTTTTATTGTTATGAAAATAGGTATGTCTTTTTATTATTATTATAATAGTGATATCTCTTTTTTGGTATTATTATAATAGAGATAAGTCTGTAAATAAAATTAACTCATCACCAAAATCCCAATTCCCTAAGATATTTACTTCCAATTATCTATGATTTAATCTTTTTTTAAATTTTAGATTTATCAAGAAGAATGTTTAATATCATTAATAGAATTGACCTTATCTAAATACTAAATATTTCTGACTTTCCAACAAATCAGATTCGACGTGAAGTCATTTAATTGTTGGGAGCCACGTGCAGATCGAAACTTATGCATTGCTGTTACAAAAGAATTTGGTCCTGATGCTTTCACCCTTCAGAGAATTCCTTTGGCAACGAGCTATCAACTCGGCATTCGATCCTTTTAGGATTTATCTTATTTACCAACCCCTCCGCTCGGGCAGGATATGACACAAGGTCAATTTTTAAGCGGAGGTGCTTTTAGGATTTATTTACATATGAATAATACGCATGCATATATAACCAAGAAGCGGTTTACAGAATTAATGGGAAGGTTACTTTGCATATTGATCTTAAAAAATGATTAAATTTATATTTGCTTGGAATTATTGATTTCTACCTGTTTGGGTTTTGAAACTGTATGACCGCATAATTCTTGTCTCGGTCACACACACAACCATATATATATATATATATATATATATATATATATATATATATATATATATATATATATATATATATATGCCTGTTATATATTGTTTGTGTATTTTCTTTGTGACAGGTCCGTTGTAAGCGTCAAGATGTCTACAGAAGTTCTCGCCTAAAGACTATATAACCAGCCGGGCTGAAAACCCTTATCATTTTGAAGTGATAAGCTATATTTTCCTTATCTTGTTCGGCATATTTACAGGGTTGCTGACTCCTTTCGTTTTTTTTTCTTTGGTCGCAGGCAGTGTCAAAAAAAGAATACTCTCCCCCGAGGCAGGTAGCTTTCGTAACATAATTAATATTTGTCCTGTAGGAGATTCCCAATTTAATAATGCGTTTTATTTCGTTTTAAAATAGCCAGATGCTTGCCAAGATTAGATTCAAGTTTGAATTATTTTTAATACCATGACAAAATAGAAATGGTAAGCCTTACAAAAACTTATCCTTTATTATTATTCTTGTTATTAATAACAATGGTATTTAGAACTTGTGATGAAATGATGTGCAAGTGACGTAACAATATACGAGAGACGTGACGAAACGATATATTAGTAAACGTGACGTAATCATGGACAGGTGACGTAAAATTTTTTGACCGGAAAAATAGAATTAGGAAGAGGGGTTCAAATTCCAACTCAACCTGACTGTGTTCAATTCTGTCTTAAGAGGAGTTTATATTTATGAAAAATGGAATTGGGAAGAGTGGATCAACTTCCAACTCAACCTGACTGTGTTCAATTCTGTCTTAAGAGGAGTTTATATTTATGGGAAAAGGGGTTCAAATTCCAACTTATGACCATCATTTGAAAATAAGAATTTCAGAGGAGCTTCGACTCTAGAAAACTTGCTGGAATGTGTTGAATATCAAGGAGACAATTTTGATGCAAATTAATTTTTAATGTCTTCTTTTCCCTGTTAAACTGATACTTTAAGTATTACCCGGAAACAAATAAATAAAAGGTTAAGATATCTACTTAATTTGCTGGTCTAAATTATAGCTGCATGTGAATTCATGCAATACTAATATTTATCTATATATCTATGGGGGGTACTCCTTTTCATTTCGATAAAAACTAGCTAATGCAGCTGACTTAATGAAAAAAATATTGTGTCCATGTGTAGGAGTCCATAAGAGAATGTCACTTATGAGTTCCTGTTTACTTTATAAATTTTGGTACTTATGTATCTATGTTACCGCAAAAAAGCCGAACTTTCCCGAGCGTTTCTGGAAAGAATCGGAATATGCCGAAATGTCTAGCTAATCAAATTTAAGATTAAATAATTCAATCAATTTCTTTACTAAGTTACAAACAAGTGTAAACATGAATTTATCGCGGCTAAGTGAAAATCTACAATGTGCAGAAATGGTGATCCAATTCTGCCAAGAAAAAAACCTTATTGGTAAAATTAAAAGTTGCAGGGCATGTGAGCATCTTTGCCACCAAAAAAAAAAATGAGGAAAAGTTATGCCTGGAGATACCGTAACACCAAATGCAGGACCTGGATGATGATTAAATTGTTAGGTGAAAGTACAGAATAGTTACAAAACACTCCCCTCCCCATGGGAAAAATGGATTTCTAAATTAACACGTTATTACTTCTGCACAGTAAAATTAGTGCAGAAATACGAAAAAAATTATTTAAAAAGACAAAAAAAAAAAATGATGCACAACCCCCCACCAAAAAAGAGATAAAATAAAAATTCACACTATTTTTCATATTGAAAATTACCATACATTGACTGTTGATTTATTCTTTTTTCCTGAAAACGTTGGTAACATTATCCATTAAAAATTGTCTTTTTCTCTTTCTTTTTTTTTTTTTTTTTTTGTCTTCATGCGTTTTGTCAACAAATTGGTCGACTTATTTTATCGTCTGCTTGCTTAAATTTCGTTCCGGAATATTTCGATTCTTTCCGTTATCGGCCCGGAAATGCTCGGAAAAGTTCGGCTTTTTTCGGTAACATAGACGCATAAGTACCTATATTTTGTTAATTTTACCTGGATGATTTATGCAATGGAAGACAAGTGGTTAAACAGTTGCTCGTTTTTTGTGGGTGCTGCATGCAAGATTTGTTCAAAAAGCTCATAGAATCCTTGTGTAATTCCCGTTTACCTTTTTTTCAAGCATTTATTAAATACATTAGTATATGTACAAATATGGGTGCGTGTTTTGTATATGGAAAAGAGAAAGTGAGGAAACCTACTTGTGTATACTTACAAACTTTCGATAAAAATAATGAACGACACCACTCTGGGTTTCACAGCTAAAAACCTTCAATCAAATAATCCATTTATTAACTGATAAGTCTTCTACGAACTAGCTTTCTTGAAGCAACCGAAGAATCTTTGAAAACTCTTTCTTTACCGATTTCGTTAAGCGTCAGAAAAATTTGCATTCATGTGTTTGTAAATTGAAGGAAAACATATTTTTACTATTTTAATTTTCAAACCATTCGTGACGGAAAATATGAAGGCTTTGAAATAATTTTGAAATTGACGATCTTCAAGTAAACTGGCATTCTTCCCATTAGAATTTGTCAGTATTAACTGAACAAAAAGCGTATGCTGTTAATGAGGGTTCAGTAAATTATAGATTGTACCTGGACGAAAATTATCATTTAATAACTTTTTAAGGGACAAATAATTTGCTAAAAAAACAAATAAAAAAGATGTTAGAGTCGAAATTCCGCCCTGAAAGTATATTTTCTTTTTAATTTTGAAGTTTAGTGATCCATACGACCAATATGTCCACGATATAATAGTCACATGACTTAGAAAAATAGTAAGAAATTGTCATTTGAATCTAAGAAAATCAGAAGTGTTGAATACTAACTTACCGAAGAATCGTCAACGTGAAACTCTGAGTCGTGAGATTTTATCCCATTTTATGTAATGTCTATTATCTTTGGTCAGATGATATAGTAGCTGTTCGAAAGTCTATCTTCTGACGAATCTATTTTTGTACAGCCCTGTCTGGGGAAAATGGGTTCATCCCATTCACCAGGAATGCTAGGTGATATGACCAACTGAGAATGAAGAAAAAATGTTAAGAATTTCTGAACATAGTTCCACCAGACACCAAGCGTCAGACGAACAAGACAAAAGAAAATGGACACAAGACAAGATCAAACAATGGCGACAGGAACATTTTCAACAAGTACAGCTCCATTTACCTAAATTATCTTTTTCATTGTTTTAATTGCAATTAACAGTTACAAATTCTTTGTGCAGTTTAGAATTTGCATTTGACAATCTCTTCAATTTCAAAATTCAGCTATCAACATGATGCTCTTGACGCATATGTAAGACTAGAGACAAACCCCTGCGAAGACAGTTTTTCTCGATGAATTTGACAGCAAAGATGATATACAGAGAACACATCAGAAAAATTGATACAGTTCAACACGAATGTATCGAAAATTCGATCCTTTCGAAACAATCCACTGTTTTAGATTTTTTATTGACAGGGAAAAACCGAGTAAAATATTTGGGAAATGATTTACTGTGTTTAACATTCTTCACAACTGCATCAAGGTTGGTTTGGTATCTTTGTTAGATGGCATATCAACCTTTGTTGCTTATTTAGTGCCAAAGCCATCCTTGTAGAAGAACAGCAGTGCTGCTATTTAACCCATAGCTTGGAAAATTCGAAGGTTCATAACTTTTCCAAGGGGATTTCAAAAACCAGGAATTCGAAATATTTCAACTGCTGTTGCAAAAGAAAGATCAGTTCAAATAGCTTATTTTTTATCATTTGATTTCCATCTCTTCACAACATGGATATTTCCATTCAACCAGTATAAAATTTGAGAGGCAGAAAGGCATGAAATTGAATCACTACAGAGTACCAACATTTTCTCAATCTGAAATTCGACACTCATATAATACAACTAACAGCAAATGCACCTAATAATAACAGTGAATAAACAGAAGTAGCAAAATCTTCTTCTGTTAACAGCAAATAAACAGGAGAAAAAGAAAGAAATGCGTCTAAGGAGCCACAATGAATATGTTGGTTTTGTGGTAGGTGTGGCTGTGAGACACCTGAATAATTAGAGCAAACCTCGGGGACTTAATACAAGGAAATCACGAAGCTTGTCACAGCACGGTTCCGATTTCCGTTAAATACGTTTGTCAGATAGCAAAAGCTGACATCAGTGACCAAATAATTTAACCGTTATCGATTGATTTTTGTTTTGGGGCGGGACAATCCACGTTTGTTTTTTGTTCTTTTTTTTTGTATACATTTTTTACTCCAACACGACTCGTTCTATACTAATTTTTCATTCCATTTTTTATTCACAGTTTCATATCAACTCACAGCTCACCAACATTAGGCCCCACCTGCTAGTTGCCTCAGGAAACTATAGAGGAGTCCAGCTCACAACCGGCCTTTTCGGAACAAATGACCTAGAAGCTCCCTCTCAGAAGCCGGAATGGCCGGCTCTATCATCGACATCATCGACACCAGGTGAAAAGACATTGTCCACGGCCAGCACTATCCAGCCCGGCCAAAGAACCACCGAACAACCAGTAACACCCGCTCCCTGGTCCCCCAAAAAGAAAAACAGCAGCAGACTATGCAGAGGATAGGGTGGGCAAATATGCCCGATATTTCGAAAAAGATAGGATCCTGCGAATACCAAAGCTTATAGAGACAGTGGAGCCTAAAACCCTATCTTCCGTCATATCAGACTTGTGGACCAGGTGATTGGCCGGGTTAAAAAAAAAGAGGTCTCCGAGGAGCTTTTAAAGATCGGTGGCGTCCCATGTCGGTACTTTTGAAGTTGGAGTTTCACCACGTGGGACGTCTTGTTGCTCTCGGCGGATCTAGCCAAAAGGCTGGCTGGGGACACAATAACAACGAAGTTTTTCCGGCTTCATCCCGAATACAAAGGCCACAGGAGAGTTAGAGTCACCGTGTGGAACGTCCTGATCGAGCTGTGGAGATGTCCTCAGCGATTATGGCTTTGGAGCCCCTGCTACGTATTCTTAGGGATGGGAAGGCAAATCCGGTCGTGTGTCGGAGCGGAGGTCACTGCGTACGCCGATGATATCAAAGTCTGTATCCCGCCGATCGGACATAAAAGAGGTGAAGAAGGCAGTGAAGAGGTACGAAGATGTTGCAGGTTCCAACATCAATTTTGATAAGAGCGAAGGTCTGCGTCTGGGTGCCTGGGGAGATGGCGTTCCACTGCCTGAGCACTTCCCCTGAAGTGACAGACTCATCTGCATCCTCATGGAGAGGATTGGGTCCGGTCTCCAACTGTAACGAAATGGATTGGAGGTACGGCCAAGGTAGAAGCGCAGGTGGGTAACTGGATTCGAAGGCGTTTGTCCTTAAAGGGCCGAGTGGAGGTATGTGCTGTGTACATCTTCCCCTTGATCCTTTACCGGTTGTCCGTTCTTCCCCTGCCAAAGGTTCACCAGCTGGCGCTAATACAATCTTTCTCCAAATTACTTCGAAGTGATCGAAAGCTGATGGTCAGTAGACAGGTCTGCTGCCAACGTCCTCGAAATGGGGGTCTAGGGATTCACGATCTGGAGAGCCACTGGCTCGCTGTAAGACTGGCTTACCAAAGCCTATCCTTGTCAAGGGACACGGTGTTAGGACAAAAGGTGAGAGATGTCTTTCTTCGCCTGGAGTTCGACATCGAAGCCAAAGGCTAAGGGTTCCGCTCCGTTTACCCGCAAGTGCCCAAAGGCCCTCCGTAAACTTCTTCCATTCAGTGACCTTCCTTGGTCTCGAAAGGAACTGTATCGGGAGTTAGTGGAGGGTTCCGCTTCCGATCCTCTCGTGGAGTCACTCGGTTAGTCGCTTGAGGAGATTCACTCTCAGTTGAATTAAGCGCCAGGTTCGTGCTTCTTGAACAACTCGAGTTCTCGCTCATCTAGTGGCTCGCATGGAATGCATTGCTGCTTGCCGACTGGGCATTCAAAGCGGGTTTGACAGACATGCTCGATTGCCTCCGCAGCGGCAGTGGCCAGGAAGAAACGGCTTTGCACGCCTTCTACTACTGCGAATGAGTTCGCCCGTTTTGGAGTGACATCTGGGAGTGGATCCCAAACAACTCATGTTGCTCGACATTACGTCGTGGACCATGTTGACCCACCGTATCACGTTGAGAAGCGTGTGGTACTTCTCGCGATCCTAGCTCTGGCTAGAATGGTGGTTTGCTCGACGCGAAAAAAGGGATTGTATGACGGCGAAACTTTTCTCATCGTTATCTGATTTTGTTCTTTAGGCATCAGTCAAAATCAGATGCGATAGAAATGCTTGGACTGCATAACATTCGACAAAAGGTGGGTGTATACAGCGAGTCTGGTTGTACGAAAGGAGGCAATGTTGGAGTATTCATTCCCCCCTCTTTCTGTGCATGGCGACGATGGTCTGGGTTCTTCGGGACCCCATCCCCCGGTAAGTAGTGTCTTTTTGTTCCCCTTTTTTGTCCCCTTGTTAGCTGTATGATGTTTGTCACAGGCCCCACCATCTAGTTATTAGTTTCCAAGATCTCCACCTCACCCAATTCTTTTCATCACCACAGCTCTCCTCCAGCACCCCCCTTTTTTGTAGATCTTAGACCCACATTACTGTTACCTATGATACCTATTCATTGCCACTCCTTTCCCTGCGTTTCTTTTGTCCCATTAACCTAAGACCCACTCCACATATAGAGGATAGTCCAGCTTTTTTTCGGTCCTTATGGATACCGGAAAACAGCCGAGTTTCCAAATCATAGACAGGGAGAGGGAAGTGGGAGCAAACAGGGTTTTAACCTTGTTTTACCATTGTATTCTTTGGGGTTTTTCTCCTCTCCCATAATTATCATTTTTTGCATATATGTTTTTATTGTGAATAACTTATTCATTTCATACGGGTTTTAAGTAGGTTCTCATGGAGCGAATGCGGTATTTTGGTGAATGCAGCGCATGACGATGTATGTCTTACTATATTGTGTGTCTGGGTCGGTGAATGTGGCTTCCTAGGGCTCCTTAGACAATATAGTATAGCATGACCGCTCCACTTCAACACAAAAACATTGGGGCTTCATGCTCCCCAAAAACCTTTGTATATATATTTTTGGAAAAAAAATCACGAGGCTTGACACGTGATTTCCAAGACGCAACAATGGCGTTGCCGATAGGATATCTGACCACACTCGACGATCCTGAGTGTGTGGAAACATGGATAAGATGCTTTGAGGCGCTGGCCTGGGTAAAGAAACTAAGGAAGAGATAAAGCGAATGGGAACAAAATGAAATTACTGACATGTTTCCTCACAACAGCTGAGTGCGATGCAATCAAAAAAATTTTAACGATGGTCTACTCAAGAAATCCAGAAGAGCTGACTTTCAAAGTAATCGGCGAGGTAATAAAAAAGGAATATCAAACAAAAGAAATGGCCAATCATCGCGGAAAGATCAAAGTTTCTGGAAACAAGAAAGCACTCCGATGAGTGTATTGTACAATTCATACACCGATTGAAAGAAAGAACTAGATATTGCAAATTTGAAAGACTTAGCACCGGTGAAATGAACATTGAAGAGGAATTGATCATTCTACGGTTGATTGAAGATATGAAACAAGTTATTGGAAACGCTTCAAAAGGTTAATGTAACTGTAGAAACATGTATAGAGTTCGTGCAGCAAATGGAATAAATAAAAAAAAAGTATAACCAACAACCGAACGAAGGACAAGTGTACAGGACAAACAAATAAGAAATTCTATGCAAATACTGTGGCGAACGGCATGACAAGGAAAAATAATTGCCCAGTTTTTGGTAAGACATGCTCCATTTGCAAAGTTGAGGAACTTAAAGACACCTAAGTGGATAGAGGTGGGGCTGAATTTTTCACTCTAAAAAGACAAACAAAACTAAAGAAAAAGTAAAAATACATGGGAAATATTTCCACATGCAAGTAGAAACCGGCTTTGACATAACACTTATTCCAGTGAACTTTTGGCAGGATTTAGGGAAAGCCTAGGTTTAAAAAGTCAGCCTTGCAACTAAAACAATTTGATGGTACCATAATGAAAGCATTAGGCACCTTCGAAGGTACGTTTGAAACTAAGAATCACTTTGAGATTAAAGCTATCACAGTTGTGGCATGTACTAAGGATCATGGACTGCTAGGTGCAGATATATTAAAAGTTGGTACATCGAAATTAGTTAATTCTATGGAGTCGAAAGAATAAGAAATAGGATTACTTAAGGGTTATAAAGCAAGCATTCACTTGAAAGAGAACTATCATCCTAGATATATCCAAGCAAGACAATTACCCATACACATTTTACCTATTGTAGTATCAAAGCTAAAAAAAATGATTCAGCAGGGTATTTTGGAAAAGGTGACACATGGGGGAAGCATTTGGGAGTCACAAATAGTCGCCATTAAAAAGATCGATGGAGATATTAGAATATGTGGTGACTACAAAATTGGCGTCAACCACCAGATATGTTCGGATTCGTTTCCCTTATCGAGTATCAAAACCACCTGTCACGAACTCGCAAATATGAAACACTTTGCGAAGATGAATTTAAAATCGGCCAACAACCAGATCGAAATAGACGATAAATTTAAAGAAATTATCACGCGGACAACACCCATGGGGATTATTGAGATGGTCTCACTTGCCCTTTGAAATTTAAACTGCTAGTCATATCCTTCAAAGAGCCACCGAGAAAATCTTATGAGGAAAAGTGGACAATATCTTAATTTATCAAGAGCGGTATGAAAGAATAAAACAGATCAAGTCTTACGGAGATTAAAACAAAAACGAAAGACGAAAGGCTAACCAACAAAATTGCAGAAACGGAAAAGCTCACGAACAAGATTGGGATTAATTCATTTCTACAGCAGTTATCTTCCTAGACATAGTGAGCATATTGAACCATTTGCTGAAATGCGTAAAAAAACGTAGAATTTTCATGGACGCAGAAGCAAAATAAGGCTTTCGAAGCATTAAGGAAGGCCTTGACAAGTAAACTGGTAATAAAAATTTTCGACCCCAAAAAACAGGTTACCTTAACAACTGACACAAGTGAACGTGCCATAGTAGCTGTTGTATCTCAAGAGGGTCATCCAATCATGCATTTTTCAAGAAAGCACTCGTCTGCATAATGCAGTTATTCTAATATTAAAAAGGAAGCATTTGCCATGGTTTGGAATATGGAGAGAGTGCAGAATTTTTTGTTGGGCAGAAATTTCCTCTAAAATCCAAACTCAAGTCCCTGGAATTCTTATACAATCCGAGGAAGGAGTTACCCAGAGTAACATCATCAATAATTTTAAGGTGGGCTATCAAAATCATGGCGTTTGTTTTTGAAATCATATATGTTAAGGGAAACACCATCCCACATGTGGACGCACTATCCAGGCTAAGACTTCAGAATGAAAATAGAGAGGAACATGAAAACTCGGGAGATAGAATTATACATTGGGCGGAGACGGACGTACTATCTCGCAAAATACTTAGCATAGAAACCCAATAAGACCTAATACAAAGCGGAATACTTGAACGTATAAGAAAGAATATATGGAGTAACTGTACAATAGCGGACAGACCTTTCAAAGAAGTACGACATAAATTAACGGTAGAGAAGGACATTACATTACAGACGTAATAGTGCCGCCTCAAATTTTAGGGAAGTACGTAATTAAAAGCGTGCACGACGATATCCATGGCGAAGTCGCTGTGACGCAAAGAAGATTGAGATAACAAGCTTGGTGGCCGCGGTATTGTAAAGATGTTGAAGAACACATAAGAAGATGCCCTAAATGTACGGAAATCAAAACATTTAAACAAACCAAAAATACATACGTGGCCCAAAGAGGGGGCGCCATGGACCAGGGTCCATATGGATCATGCACATATCCGAGACATTGGTTTATTCTTGATCTGTGTAGATTCCTTCTCGGGTTAGCCGGAAGTAATAAAAGTGAGAGATAGGAAAGCTACATATAGACAAATGCTGAGAACAATATTTGCAAGAAATTGAGTATCTAAGACCATTGTCACAGACAATGCAGCGGAATTCTGCAATGAAAGTTTAGTGTCACGGTTAAGGAACATAGGGTGTATGCCATACAAAACACCCCCATACCACCTTCAGTCAAACAGCATAGCGGGAAGAATGCTCCAACCGGTAAAAATTGGTTTAAAGGCGTTTTCACCTTTCAGCCAGAATATTGAGGCATGCATCCCTAATTTACTCTTAAGTTATCGAAAGGATAAAATGCGGATAGAAAGCAAAGCCCATCAGCATTAATGGACAGAAAAATTAGAGCCCCAATAACCATGTCATTTGCAGCAGAGGAGAAATTTTAATGTAAAAGAAATATGGAAGCTGAGCCAGAGAGATCGAACACGAATAAACTGAGAAAGAAAATGAAACAACAAAACATGGAGGAAAGCTGGAATGACGTAACAGATTTAGAATATGAAAATAGACCAAGGTCTCCCATAAAAAGGACAGAAGATCAAATGCAAAAATGGCATAGACCTTCCAGAGTAGTCAGAAGAAGTGATACACCAAATAAGGGTGTCAAATCTCACAGGTTCAAAGAGGTGTAGCATGGTATGCAAATGAGACACCTGAATGAATAGAGCAAACCTCGGGCACTTAGTACCGGGAAATCACGAGGCTTGACACGCGATTTCCAAGGCTCAACGGTGGCATTATTTACGCTTTTCCCAATTTAATAAATACAAGTGTCAGACATGTAACTGGCACGGACACAATGAAGAATTTTGCTATTGTCAAAAAGCAGAAACTTTCAACAAGAAAAATAATAAACCCCCTCCCCCTCCCCCTCAATTTCCGCAAAATGCACGTACACACTCATGTGAATTCTGTATTTGAAACTTTCAAAGTTGATTTTGAATTTCGCATAAAATATAAAACAGTCACATATTTCACTTGAATATTAATCGATAAACCTGACGGATAAAAAATAATCATGGAGCCTAAATTGCTT
Source organism: Sepioteuthis lessoniana (assembly GCA_963585895.1). Classification (NCBI taxonomy): domain Eukaryota; kingdom Metazoa; phylum Mollusca; class Cephalopoda; order Myopsida; family Loliginidae; genus Sepioteuthis; species Sepioteuthis lessoniana. The sequence goes on along the minus strand of OY757909.1, from coordinate 130,967,578 downwards.
CAAACGAAATTATTTGACTAAATGCACCATTAGTTGTTATGTTTCTTTAAACAACCGAACATTTGTTGGGATATGTTATTTTACTGATTATTCAGATTTTGATTGACTTAGACTCAATTTGATGGAAGAACTGGATCTTTTTAAAGTCCTCCTAATATTTCTGCTTCAGAAATTGGAAAAAATAACAAACAGTTTTAAAATACCGTTCAGGAGTTTTCTTAGGATGGCCTTGGGTGCTGGTCCAAAGTCAAGGCTCGTTCAAAGCTTATGAAAAATAAGAAACCAATTTCCAAAATGTTCAGTGTCATTGGATACTTTTGTCACGGTAGATAAAAGATAAAATCAATCGATCAATAAAATCGGCCGAGCAGATGCATTTTCAAGATTTTTATTACAAACAACTGAAAGACATTATTATTGCCGCAGTTTCAGTGTAACCAGATGTCAGTACAGCGTTTCGATCCAGTCATATCTACCAGTTACTGCAGTAGCGGCCTTTGAAGCCACTGCCTGTAATCAATTTCTACCTAAAAATAATACATGTTCACCGTACGTACAAGACACCAATGTGTCCCGATTGATAACCTTTTAACTAATTCTAATCATCTTTCAAGTCGACGGTTGCACCAATTCCCGAAAAACAATTGTAAAACTACAACAATATTTGAGCAGATTTACTTTCTTTGATGTTTTACTCTGAGATAACCATGATTTTTAATCTTCTGTCAAGAAAATGGCATTCTACACTTCTGGTCACCATCATTCTATCTACAATTGAATGGACAGGTAGAGCGTTTTTTGTTTTTGTTTTTTGACAATTTTTAAGAGAACTCTCTTAAAACTCAAATAGGAGGGTACTATAACAGAAAAGATATTCTTGAGAAATTACCGAACATTTCGTAAATAGAATGTACCGGACACTGGATGACCAATTGAAGTACTTTTGAACCGGAGGATCCGCCCTTCCATCGGTAGGAAAGTCCGTGTTCCATGTCATTTTCTCAAGGGAAATACAGTTATGAAAAAACAGCATATATTTTTACCTGGATAATCCGTTCTCGCTAAAGAGTGTCGCGATGGTATTGAAAAGTGGGCAAAAGGTCATTTTGTGTGCCTTATTGGACATTTCATCTATGATGTTGGCGTACAGTCTTCTATCTGGGTTGGACATACAGACTCCGCCTTTCATGCTTTACAGTGACTGAATTAAATGATACATCGATTTTTTGCTGAACACTTACCACCTTATACCAAGTCAGAAAGTAGAGCATCACTAACAGCCATAAAAGCAAAGATCTCAAATAGGACGTGTGAAGAAGACTGCCACCAAACGAATCTATTTTTTTGTAAAACTTGGTGAAAATGGGATCATCCCTTTCACCATAAATGCTGAGTGACATGACCACTTGTGGGAGAAAAAAAAACTGAACACAGTTGAACAAGAGATTAAAGGTCGGACTATTTTTTCTGAACTGAATGAATTAAGAAAAAAACAGACTCACAATAGTTACAAACTAATATACATATATATATATATATATATATATATATATATATATATATATATATATATATTACTTGTTGAAAATTAATTTTAGTATATGCTATACAGTGAAGAACTGTAATTCGATAAAATAACATGATTTTAACTTTTTCCGTTGAGGAGATAGAGAGAGAGAGAGAGAGAGAGAGAGAGAGAGAGAGAGAGAGAGAGAGATTGATTGATTGATTGATTGTCAACGTTGTTCGTTTTTGCAGAGACGCGAATACAATTCATCTTCCTGGGTGGCAAAATTGAGGAAAACTAAAATGTCAACGAAGATGTCAGCAAACATAACTGCTTTCTCCTCGCCTCAATGCGCAGATAAACAAACAAAACAAATCAAGAAGGAAATCCTGACGGCAATGCAGAAACATTCATTCGCAAAGGCACATTCACACTCATCACCACATAGGGACCGTAACTTGAATTTTAAAGCATACACGTCTACCTTTTATCACGATCACAGATATAAATCGTGGAAACAACGGTACTTTTTTACGAATCAACTACATAAATTCGCGCACGTGTGTATGTGTGTGTGTGCGTGTGTGTGTGTGTGTGTGTGTGTGTGTGTGTGTGTGAGAGAGAGAGAGAGAAGAGAGAGAGAGAGAGAGAGAGAGAGAGAGCGGGGTGCTACCAGACAGTATCGAGAGATTATTCTTAAATTCTAAATTTAGATAAAGACATGTGTGCATCTGAACAATTGTGTAATGAAGTGAAGATATCAAGAAAATGCTCCTTTGCCTAAACAAATTAGTGTCAATTCTTTGGCACTCATTTTTTTACTTACATCTCGATACATTTTGATCAATTTTAAGTTTTGAGTAAATGCACTTTAAATACAGCTTTGCACCACAGAGAAACAACATTCCTAATATATTTTGTCAAATGAAAACTTTGCCAGAATAAGTTTACTGAATGTCGAGCGGACAACATTTATAAAACTCTTGTCTTTTCTAATCGTTAAAATGATACAATGGGTAGCTTTAATCTTTTTTCTTTCAGATTATAAGAATATTGTTTGCAATATTCTTCCGTATTCACCGCTATGTTGGTCCCAACAAAGAAAAAAAAAATACAATAGATGTGTTATACTTGATGAATTTCAAAAAGGTATCAGTGCAAGTACAGCAACAAAACCCATTCAGAGCAATAATGGGATGATACATTGAATAAAGGATGTTGCAGGAGGTTGTTTTCTCGTTTTCGGAGTTGGGATTTCAGTCTAAAGGACAATCTAAAGAAGGGTTATCTAAAAGATTACTTGATTCTGTGGAGTTGAAAGCTGTTGTCGGAACGAGTCTTGCTTGGGAACTTGATAAATATAGCATTCACTATGATCCACTTTTTAACACTCCAAGCCAACCAGAAGTAAAATCTCTTGAAATACTTATGATAAAAACTTAATATATAAAAGTGTATGTACAGCGCGTTGGGTCAAATATCATATAAATGACACGAAAATGAAAATAATACTAATATCACACTTTATCAGATATATCTAACAAAATTACCGGAATATATCAAATTCATTTAAAAGAATCGCCATCGACTTCAACCACGGCTTCCTGATGACTTCCGAATATCCTGCAAGTCTTTCCAAAAGTTTCCTTGTTTAAATTTGTTAATACTATCATTAATCCTGCCTTCTGTTCATCTTTAATGTTGCTCTTAATTTTCTTTGTCTCTCAATAGACCGCACTCCACACAATAATCAAGGGGATCGTAACGTGCATTGTTAGGTGGTCAGATGTTAGCAGTGATATGGTTGAAGAAATTATCTGATAGCCAATACTGACTTCTTTTGCTTGTGATCCATGGTTCATAGTCCAGCTTGCAGAAATGACTTTCAGCAGCCACCTTCTCGATCCTGGGGGCACTAGATTCTGGGCACATCATGTAAGTTTCCATATTTAATCTGAGGCCCTGTGGAAAGACGTAACCATCGCTAGTGACCCCGCCCCATGATGTAGATTGGGTGTATAGTTTTTATCGGCAAATCTTGGGGGACAGAGCAATCCACGGTTATTCAATGAGTTTACAAACTGAGTCTAGCCGCAATTTTTCTCGTCTGTTCAGCTGTAGGGAATGTTTGAGTTAGTTCAAAAGCTTTGCAGCGCGGTTTTTTCTCTTAATCTTCATGGACTGTAATGGAAATTAGCCCTTTTTCATCTAATAGGAGAAATATCGAATGTCTTCATGCAATATTTGCCTAATAAAAAACTCATATACTCCCATCTCCCATGCTATGGATTTAATTAAGTTGCTTGGTTCATTGTCAATAATGGCCTGAATCTCACTATGAAATTCTTTTTTTTTTAACCTGAATTATCAGAGTGAGGCTTCTGAGGTGCTATACATTCGTAATCACTATTGGACACATCCATTTCTTTTCGAATCGTCTGCATTGTCTCCAATTTGAGAGCAGAGTCATTATACTGAAGCTTCCGTGTTGAATGGCAAAAGTACAGCATCGTATTTCTAAATTTGCGGAGAACTGATTTGCGTTTGGGTTCTGCTTTCCTCGCTGACAGTGCTCAACTGACTATAGTTTGCAACACAGTTGACAAAACCTGAAACAAATGTATGCAGGAAATTAATAATTGAAAATGGCGACAGTTTACTCGCCACACCCTCCCCCCTCTCTCTCTCCTCTCTCTCTCTCTCTTCTCTCTCTCTCTGTGTATATATTATATATATATATATAAAACTGTATAAGTGTGTCAGAGAGTGCGGGTGTTTTGGACACATATGCATATATCTGTATACCTCTCTTTCTACCTATCTATATATACATTGAAAGCATTGAGTATGCATTCAAATCAAATAATTATGAAATTTAAGCAAAATGAATGCTTTCCATCGAGCAATTTTTCTTAATCCCCACAGTTCACCTATTCCATTTTCCCTGCCGTTACCGTTTGAACAAATATCTTTTGCATAGATGCACCTGTAAATGTAAATATAAATAAGAAACCTATTTTTCAATTTATACAAAATTGCATTTAGTATAATTAGGATTTGCTTCAAATTTTTACTTAAAAACTTCTTAAGAGTTTAAACTAAAAACAAGTCATCACTCATTTTTAACGTAAAAAATGATGTCCAAAAACAAACTTCCATTTTTGGATCTATGTAATGTCATTGATTTATTAGCCATGAATTAATTACTTCAAAGGATTCAGAGGTAGAATATTTGAAACGAGAAGACATGAACATACAATGTATTATGCCTGTTTGATAATCAACATTATATTCTAATCCAATATTAAAGAAACAAAAAGAAATGAATAAGAAAGATACATATCTGTTTGATAAAGATTCTTTGGAGTCCTGAAAGGTTCTTTGATTAAAACCTCATTTAAATGGGTGATTATAAGTAAATTCATTCTCATTATGGGCTTTAGGTATGGGTTTTGAATTTTGGTAAAAGTGCCTCTTATGTTTTATTCTTGTTTAAACTGATTGCGGCATAAAGTTCACGCATGGTATTTTTTGATATGGAAGGGCTTCATCCCTAAATAGGAATTGAAATGATTTAAAATAAGGATAAATCATTGAACCTAATTTTTTACGAATATTTATTTAACCTTAGACCTAGCATAGTCTTTCGCGAGGTTAACATCCAACGTCATTTGTTGTCATTGGAAATAATTAAATGGCAATATATATTATTTCAGGTCAAATTGAGTGAGATAGGAAAATTTGATACGAAGACCAAAAATGTTATCTTATCTCATAAATTCTAAAATTGTCAGATTCAAATTTATTCACAAGGAGCGCTCTACGGATGTCCATAATTAGTAGAGAAAAAATGTCTTTAGCGTTTTACGAAAGATGAATAAAAGAGAAATACAGTGTAAAATGTGGTTATTATAAAGTATTCACACTTATCAAAAAGTTTTTCAATTCTTTTTGTTTTGTATTTATATGTTATCTATATTTTGCATCAGTGGAATCTCTCTAAAATATCTAAAAGCAAAGTTTCATTAAAACACGTCATTCTCTATTCCTTGATTATCATTGTTTAATTTATCCCCACTCATCGACACCCCACCATATATATATATATATATATATATATATATATATATATATATATATATATGTGTGTGTGTGTGTGTGTGTGTGTGTGAAAGGTTTATACGAGAGTGTTTGCAAAGGATTATACATATATAAATTGATAATTCTGCATAACTTGTCAGAAAGATTAGATATCTGTATAAATTCACACACATATATATATATATATAATATAAAATTATGGATATATATATATATATATATATATATATATATATATATATATATATATATATATATGTGTGTGTGTGTGTGTGTGTGTGTGTGTGTGTGTGTGTATGTGTGTGTTTTCTATTGCGCTGAGACTAGCAGATGTTTGACCAGCGAAGTATGCCAAATGATATCTGAATATTTCTTTGGCGCGAGAGGAAAAGACTTCAAAGGAAAAAAAAAGAAGAAAATAATTAAAAGTTTCCGATGTAGGCAGGCAACTTTGTGCAAACAATTAATTTCGAATCGCTGGAATGATTCCGATTTTGGCTCCTGTCATTGTCGTCTTTTCTGATTCTTTTTTTCTTTTTTTTCTCTCACATTTCCCGCCATTTTTTTATCGTGTGCTCTAGTTTGTTTTTGTTTTGACTTTTTTCCCCTTCAACGTAACTTCCGATAATTTTGTTTATTTATTTATGACTGCTATCTTGATAGGAAAAGTCATTCATTCTTTTTATTTCAAGGTTTCACTTTTGCGTTGTTTAGTATCACTACTACGATGTTTATTATTTTTATTTCTCTTGTTTCTTTTTAGACTGCCAGGAATTTATATGCATCTATATGTCACAGATTTTTGTGGGAAATCGACTGGGCTCACAGTAAATTTAATTCTATCATTAGTTCGTAACTGTTCTAAACTTTCACCGGGTAGTCTCCTTGGGGTTAAGGCTTGTGTGCTTGATTGTGACATTGATAGGAGCGAGTTCGAACTCCAGTGATCATTATCTAACTAATATCTTTGGGAAAGGTGTGAATCTTCATAGCCTCTCGCTATGGGTTAAATAGTGCCATTACTGTTCTTCCTCCAGGACAGCTTTGGCATTACATAACCCACAAAGTTTGATATGCCATTAAACGAAGAAATAAAATCAAACTTTCCGGAGAGATTTTGGAATTGCTTTCACTTACAAAGCTTAAAAGTTTAGCTCATTGCTTGTCGAATGGGAAATGCAGTGAGCATTGAACTCACTAACAATAATAGTCCGCTATCCTAGCTTGTTAACCTTTGCACCACGAATAACATCAGAACTTTGGAATTATCACGTGATTTACATTAGTCCCAGTTCACCAATGGTTTTTCTACAATCGGGGAGTTAACAGATCGAAAAGTGCAATCGCCGAGCTGAGTTAAAATTCAAGCATTCACTTTTTATTAATCCTTTTAAGAAAGGTATGAATCCATCCATAATTTCTACGCACCCCAAAATATAGGTAAAACACTTGGGTTGACGCTAGTGTTTGACGATTAATTGGTTTACTTGAAAGTCAACTCTTAGTTTAAAACTAGGAATTTCAGTCATCTCAATATTGGCTTCACCGACACTAGTTCCAAGTTTGATCGCCTTTCCCGTTTCTGTTGGACAATGATCTGGAAAGAGAAGACTTGCTGCATGAGCAACTGTTTCTATTTCGTGCATCCTTGCTCATGCTTATACCCAAACCCTAGGGGAGATCTATAACATAGTCTTGTACGATAATAAATGGCAATATTCACTGTTCTCAGTTTTATACTTTCATTTATTCTATTCACTTTCTGGAATGGCTTCTAGGCCCATTTTCATTTCTTGCTTTACAAATTCTTGGATTGAAATGCTGTCCTTTGATATTCTGCTATTTGAATTATTAAAATGAAAATAAAATAGATCTAATTAATGTAAAATGAACAGAGACAAGAGAAAATGCTGTGAGATATAGTGCAGTGGTTATATATCAGAGTTTTTCACATCTGCGTTGGGTGATGGTTTCTCCCTTGAGGTAGAGTGACAGTAAGTCTCTTCAAGTCTCTCAGACTTTTCTTTGTATTCTGGCCGATCTCAACAATGCAGTAGTTTGGATGGTCTCCACTCGTCCTCTCATTTCCAAGTCCCCCAGTCCCTGTATCACACCTTAATTGGATGTACCGAGCTCACTAAAAACAACTGATATCACCGTCACCTTCATGTTGAATAGGTGATTCAGTTCTCTAGCAAGGTCTCGGTACTTATCTCTCTTTTCGCTTTCCTTCAGTTTTACTCTTTCGTCAGCTGGAACGGTAAAGTTTATAATACGGGAGTTTTTTTCTTTTTTTGATAATTACTTGGTTTGGTCATCTGGCCAAAATTAAATGTTCCGTTTGTATCTCAAAATCCCCGAGAGCTTTGTGCATCTCTTTTTCTAGGAAGGATTCTGGTTTGTGCATATACCATTTGTTCGTATTGTAAAATTTAAACCTGTTGCACAATTCCCAGTGCATCATCTTCCCTACTCAGTCGTGTTTAGATTTTTTTGTGCTAATTTACTGCATTCGCTTATTATGTGATTGATTGTTTCGTCTCTATCACTACATAGCGCTACATCTGCTATTTTGTTGCGTCTTATCAATTCTTGCTTTGACATAGTTTGTCCTTATGACGTTGTTTTGTGCTGCTATCAGAAGAGGTTCAGTTTCTCTCGAAAGCTTTCCCTTTCTTATCTATGTCGAAGTTTTCTCGTATGTTCTTTTGCTCGTTTGTCACTTCCTATTTTTGTTTTTCGGTTATTTTTTGTTCTGATGGTTGTGTCGTCTGTATTGTTTCTGGTCAATGTAATCAGTCTTCCTTCGTTCTTTTTTATATTGCCTTTTAGTCATTGTATAGATTCATCGACATTATCATCAATGTTAGCGAGTTTTCTTCCTCTGGTTCTTCATTTCTTCAAGTTCTCTTGTCCATTTCAAAAATTGTCCCCAGTATTTAAAAAAGGGAACACTTCAGCTCTTTAATGATATTTCTACTAAGTAGTTTTGTTTCTCGTTCTCCTGAGACCCCTCTTTTATAATTTTTTCTTTCATCTTGGAAATTTTAATTCCAATATTCCTAAGTATTTGCATGTTTCCTTTTCTCCAAGCGTTCTAATTTTTGCTTCATTTGGTAGTTTTATTCCATCCATCATTTGTCATTATCCGCTTCTTCTGTTGAATCGGTTTGAACTGATGGTCTTTCACTGGAGACTGAGTGACAGCAAATTTCCTCAGATTTCCCGATCTCATATGAGTATTATAGTCAATATTAACTATATTGTGGTCTCGGTGTGTTCTTGATTCTTTATTCGAATTTTTAATTTCTCCAGCCTTTTTTTCAGTGCCTTTCGGAAATGTTTCAATAGCACTTATTGCAATTTGTATAACAACTTCTTCATGTTCCACAACATTTTTTTTAGTTCTCTGACAAAATCCAAGTATTCGTTAATGTTTTTCGCTTTCTTTCGTTTTTAGTTTGTGATACGCTAGAATAATAAAATCCACCTGACGAAAAGTTACTTTTTCGGCCTATTAGCAATAAGTATGATCCTCTAACCAATATTGCGGGATCCAATTGTATCTTTGTGAGTCCAAGAGAATATGTTGTGTCGCATGTTCTATTTTGGATTCTGGTTTGTATATATACAATAATTTCGCCAAATTTTAATCTCGAGAAAATTTCCAGTGGATCACCTTTTAAACCCATTCGTGTTTCGTTTCGTATTCCTTTTGTGCCAGTTTGCTGCTTTCGCTTATAATCCGATTAGCCATTTATTATTCGTCTCCACATAACCTACACTTTCTATTCTTTTGCTTATTATCAGTTTTTTGTATTCCTTCTGTTGTTCTTTTACCTCCGCTTTTCATTATCGGCAAAAACATATTTTTCAATCACAAATTCCATTTCTATATGTTTGCTGCATAGACTTGTAGTTTGTATGGGAATTTTTCGGTCTTTTTTAATTATCACAAATATCTTTATATCGTTCATATACAAAAGGTAGTTTATCTTTTCCTGTGACTTTGTCAATGTGTAGCCTCCCGTGCATTTCCTAAGTAAATAGCAGAGTGGCGTCATTGCTATAAATAATTTTTGTGGCAAGAATCAGTTTCCTTGGGAGATATCTTTTTGGAATTTCTTCTGTAATAGGGTTTGTCTTCCAGTTGCTAATTCCACTTTACAGTTGTCTATGACTTTTATGTCTGTCGGATATTTTGAACACTTTCAGACAATTGATTACCTAAGTTTTCAGGACCATACCATTGCTCTTTTTTGTAGTGTATCTATGCCATGGCTAAATTATTCCGGTTTATTTTTGGCCTCTTTGACGATGGGCTGATCTACATAATGCAAGTCATCTGTTCTTGTTCTTTTGTGTCATTTTTACTGTTCTTCGAGAAATGGTCGCCGGCATTTAGGCGGATAGTATATTTTTCTCTTAACTGTGCAGTCAGTATTTTCCACAGCTTGAGTAAACACGTTACTGTTCAGTAAGTCTATAGAAAAGCAGCTTGTTATAGTTATAAATATTATTGGATTAATTTTTACAGTAGTTTCTGGTGATTTTCGCATACGTCTGATTCGCGGCAAGGATTCTCACCTCTTGAAGACTTTTCTAGAGTATGGACTACTTCATTTATTTCTCTGATCTTCAGTTTTCCTAAGTTTCTTTTACAAATTATTTGGAATTGTTCTTAGAACGTCTACTATTATAACAATCAACATCATCTTCATCGACCATTGTTTTTTTCCGCTCTTAGGCAAAGTCCAGGCATGTGTCCAATTGTTAGTTCAGCATCCACCAGAGTGTCTCCTTTTTTAGTATTTAAGATATTTTCAATTATCAATTAAAATTTTTAGAATTAAAAAATCAAAACTTTTCATATCATTTAAAGTTTTTTAAACGTCTAGTATCAGTTTTCATCCTACTTTTTTTTCTCTTTACGTTTCTCTCCTTATAAAAGGTTCAATTTCATATCTATCTATCTATCTATCTGAAATCTATGAAATATTTCATATGTAGAATTTAGGAGAAGTTTTAATAGAGTGCTCAATGTATGGCTAGTAATATATTAAAACCTATAGAAAAATTCACACACAGAACAATTTTATCATTAATATCAAGGAAAACTCAACAGATATGCCATTACAAATTTAAATGGATTTAGTGGAACTAATTACACTTGGAATAGGTTAATGAAATACGTAATTAATAATATATAAAATTTAATTAACCACCGATGAAAAGAAGTTAACTTGATAAGGAAACGCTTAATGGATTAAAGTATGAACAAAGGAAATTACGACATACCATTTATAATAATAATTAAACTACATATAGTCCAAAGATTTATTAGATTTTAATTTAATATACTAAATTGTTATGATATTAACTGTTAAATTGGAGGGCTAATGGATTGAACCACATATGCAGCTTTTAATAATAATAATAATATAATAATACATAAAAATACTGTATTGTTGGATTTCGCCTTTAAAGTTAGAATTAGACTGCTTATAATCGTAAATACATATTTTTAAGAATATATTAATTAAATAATCATACTCTTAATTGATATATTGGGAAGAATATTAAACTTTAAATAGTCAAATTATAATAAAATGGAAGGGTTTGAGGAATTAGAAAATAACATAGACTATATTTTATCAGGTTATTATTTTGATGTATTACCAGCTTTTATAACGGGATACGACTGGATTATTATTTATTGAATTAATTTGGGTTTATATAAAAACATAGATTAAGTATAAATTCTTAAGTTTAAATTTTAAATGTTTCCCCGGACTTGTTGGGTTTATTAGCTCCATTAAAATTGCTCGCCATCTGATGAGGCAATTTGAACTGAACGAATTGTTGAAATGAATCTATAATAGCATGATATCTGTTGAGTTTTTCTTGATATATATATATATATATATATATATATATATATATATATATATATATCATTGGTCTAATGGTAGAGTGTTCGCCAATAGACCGGGAGACTTTGGTTCAATCCCAGGTCGTGTTATACAGAATGACTTTAAAAATGGTTCTAGATGCCTCCCTGCTTAACACTCAGCAATATAAGGTACATATCTAGTGTAAAGTGAAAAATCCCGGGAAAAGAGTAGCGCCCTCCCCAACCCATCGGTGTAGTGACTATTAAAAGAGAGCCTTCGACCACTGTCGCCAAATTTACTTTATATATATATATATATATATATATATATATATATATGTGAATTGGTTAACGAAGAGATTTGTACTTTTGAAAGATTTATTTATTTATTTATTTCGTTCTTACAACCGTGTATGTTTCCAGCTTATTGCGTTCGTTAGAGAACATATATGGCGAGGCCTAGTGAATGGGATACTCGATGAGACTCGAGTTCTCCGACGAAAGCAATAAGCTGGAAACATACACTTACTTAAAAACGAAATAAACGAATAAATCTTAAAACTATCTAAATCTCTTCGATGACCTATTAATTTAAAAATGTTTCTTTCTCTCTTTGGACGTACACCGAAAATCTCTTTCTCCCTCTTTGTCTCTGTCTCTGTCTCTCTGTCTCTGTCTCTCTCTCTCTCTATATATATATAGGAATTATTCATCTTTCCATATCACAAAATTGAGACCGAAAAACTCCTCTTATCAGTTTTTTCTGTTCATATCATCAATTATCTCAGATTATTGTTCGTATGTATAAGCAAAAAGATGTTATTTTTGAAAACTAATATCACTTCTTTTAATTTACGTTTCACTGAGACTTCTCCAAAATTATCTGACTACAATTTCAGCCGTTGAAATATACTCCATGTGTGTTTGTGTGTGTGTGTGTGTGTGTGTGTGTGTGTGTGTGTGTGTGTGTGTGTGTGTGTGTGTGAATGCAATGTAGGTAGAAGAGCAATATATATCTCAAAAATTTTGATATTAAAAGGTTCATAACAATAAAAACTACAAAAAAGAAAAATTAAATAAAATACATGTAATAGCAGAAATTCCCTTTCATATCTCAATAACTTATCAAAATAAACCTTCATGAAATTTTGGATAAATATGTTATAATTATTCTTAAAAGATATATTTACTGAAAATTAATATATTAAAAATAAGCAAAATAAAACGGTTTAACAGATGATTCAAGACCAAAAAGATGTCATACTTTACAGGTAAAGTAATTCAGAGTCAAATATCGGAATTCAGAAATCTGAATTCAGCAAGAAACTTGACCTTTTTAATTTCGCATTTGAGGAAACAATCAAGTTAAGTTCTAGTCAATCAGATTTATTTGAAATGAGTTTTGATCGATGAGACTGACAATTCAAACAACCCTCTTTTACTTGTGTAAATATATTTCAGTTTTCCCACAATGTCACATTTTCAGATCAGTCCTTTTGGTGTTTATCTTGGAACAAACACTGTTTATACACACGGAAAGAATAAATCTTATTAACCTGCAAAAATGAACCAAACTCGGTTGATTTCTTACTTGTATTTTTCTTTTATATATAAATTCACCTAAACTCTCCGCACGAAAAAATGTGATAAAAGGTCAAATTTTAACGGATTTTACCCAATTTGAATTCAGAGTTTTCCTTCTTCTAGATTGGATACCATATCAAGGTTAAAAGCCCAGTTTACTCTTCAATTTACCCATAGCTGGATGGAAAAGAGTTAAATGCATCCTTTTCTCTTGGGTGTTAGTGAAACTGGAAATACAAACAGCCACGTCCACGATTTATGTAAACACACACACACACACGTGTGTGTGTGTGTCTGCATGAAGATAAATCAAAAAGTGCTTGGTGAACAAGTAGTTACCAAAAATTTTCTAAGAAATTTTCTCTATATGATCTTCGATTTTTGTCATTAATAACTGCAGTTTGATTAAATTACTTTTCATCAGATTGTTTTTATTTGCTCAAAGATGGTGCTAACATTTTCATCAAATTCGGTGGCACGTTTATTTTTCCTAAATTGGAAAAAAGGAAATAATTCATACACCTTTTTGAATAGCTCAGTTTTAACTAAGTATAATCCACTTTACACTCGAGGAGTAGCCATTTTGGCATTTTGCGGTAATATGACTAATTGATTTCTGTTTTGGCTTTTGTTTTTACTTTTTCCCCCAGTTTTACACTATATTACACCCATTTTCAATTTTTGTGATTCTAAATTCAAGTGACTATTACCGCATTACACCTTTACTCGTATCAATTGATTATATAAAAAGCATAAGAAGTTGGTGATAGTTTAGTTTAAAGATGTGACTTAATTTTAAACTAATGTTCACCTTTCATATCATCTGTAAAGTAATTTATTTGATTTATTTTTGTGATAATCCCTTTAACATAGATTTAATTTCGGGGAGTGGTCATTTTGGTGTTTAGGGGTGATAGGACTTATTCATTTGTATTATCATTATTTTACTCTATAGAAAGTTTTTCCAGCCAGCTTTCGCTGATAGATTTTCATTAAAGTTTCAGTGACAGCAAGTCTTCTCCAGTCTCCAGGACCCTTCTTAGTATTCTGGCCGATCAAAATAATGCTGTTATTTTAATGTTTCCCATTCGTCCACTTATTTCCGAGTCCTCCAGCCTCTTTACCATTCCTTTGGTGACTGCATCGAGCACACCATTTACAATTAGTATAACCATCTCTTTCATGATTCACAGTTTTTCAGTTTTCTGGCAAGGTGTAAATACTTATTTCTCTTTTCACTTTCTTTCAGTTTTCCCCTTTGGTTAGCCGGAACGGCCAAATCCACTACTCGGCAGGATTTTTTTTATGACTATCACTAGGTTTGATCGTCTGGCTGAGATTAGATGACTCGTTTGTATCTCAAAATTCCAGAAAATTTTGTGCAGTACATTTTCTAAAACGCATTCCGGGTTGTGTATTTATCATTTTTTCATATGGTTAAATTTTAACCTATTGCACAATTCCCAGTGTCTTCTCCACCCAGTTGTGTCTTGTATTTTACTCTTTTATGCACTAATTTAGTGTATTCGCTTATTATGTGATTGATTATTTCGTTTCCGTTGCTACATATTCTATATTTGCTATTTTGTTACGCCTTGTTTATTCTTGCTTTGACATAGTTTGTGCTTATGACATTGTTTTGTGCTACTATCAGAAGAGATTCAGTTTATCTCTCACAGCTTCCCTTTCTTAGCCATGTCCAAGTGTAATATAATTAAGGATGATACTTATTATATTAGTTATCTTATTTACATTGGTAAAACTGCAAATTGCCTAGAAAACTTTAAATGTAAGAGTAAGTCTTATTTGGAGGTAAAGGCATTAAATGTTTCCATTTTAAAGGTCAGGACCCCGTAGGTGTACATGTCATTCATGCGTCATTCTTGTTATAATAGGGTTTTGTTTTGAACTCGAGAGTTCTAGACAGGATGTTGAAAAATAAACACTTCGTCAGCTGAGGACAGTGATGACGTCAGTGGCTTGCAAAATTCAGGATAAATTAAATCATTACGAAAGTTTCGAAAAAGCATAAACAAACACGTGAGAGATTAAAAACCAAAAATACTTTTAATATGTTACACATTTTATTTTCTGAGATTCTAAATCGAAATTTATCGATGTTACCAAAAACTGGAAAAAGGCAAGAATGGCAGTCTATTCATTGGGTATCAAGTTTCCCGGAAAATTTATTCTCCTGTTAGAGGCTGAAGTACAATCTATTAAAATAACGTTTTGATTGTATTGTAACAAATTGTTTAAAGCTAAGTACCTTAAAGACTTACTGAAATTTCATTAGCTGGTAAAAGGCCACTCAATAGGACACAACAATTTCAATAAAAATTTTGCCAATATAATTTGTTAAACAAACATAAGAAGCTTTTATTTCAACAGGTAGTTTTCAGAGGTGAATTTCAAACGGAAACGCCATTTTGGTAACGATCACCCTCGGAAGTACTTTTGAAGAAAGAAAGAGAAAAATAAGAGAGCTTAATAAAACTTGAAAATATTGAAAGCATCGCAGGAAAAGTTAAAAAAAAAATTCGGACGCTCAATTAGCAGAAAAACCAGAGAACAAGTGTGCAAATTTGGTGATTTGGTTATGTCTCTACGCAGCCTTGCCACCCTCAGACAGTGTTGTTTTCATAAAAAAAGGTTGTATATGCGTGGGTAAGTGTATGCGTGTGTGTTTCCATCAACGCTTCCTGTTGCTAGCAGATGGCCATAGACTTTTGAACTCCGGATGTCAGTCACTGGGAGTGTATAGCTTTCTCAAATGATTTTTAAAAAAAAATATCTGCCGAATCATCGTAGAAACCAGAAATTAATATATATATATCTATTATAGATCAATGAATCTTAACGTCAATGGTTTGCAAAATTCTGAATGTTTCTTTGTATATATATATGAATGTATGTATGATCGTTCACTCATTAAAGTCTGTAATCTGTTTAAAGTATTAAGTGATTTCCTATCTGATAATCTTATCGTATAATCTTTTATATATGTTATTAATGGTAGAGTGTGATCTTATGGGTATTGGTTTGGTTTATTTTTTTACGGCTTATCAACTTCTAATCAGTTTATTTAATGCTGAAATTTAATTAATTAGTCATTATTTTTTCAGTGTTACAATGCATTTCTTTGATTTGTATATTTTTGTATATAATTATTTGCTTGCACACGTTTATAAGGTATCCAGTATTTCTATACAATACAAATAATTTGTACACAATTGAATGAATCCAAATACTCCTATCTAATACTAATTATTCATTTACAATTATATATGGTATCAAGTATTCCTATCTAATACTACTACCTTGTACTGAATTATATGATTTAAACTAGTCATTCCAATTTAATAATAATCCCTTTTTGCTATATGAGTTATATGATTTCAACTAATCCTATCAAATATAATTATTTTGCTTACAATTACCTTTTCAGCTAACTACTTATAACAATGATAATCTTCAGTAAAAAAAAAAATGTTGCTTTAAGCAAGTATTCTTGATATAAATAATCTACATTTACTTATTTTATATCAAGTATTCCTATTTAATTGCAATAACAAGCACACTGTTGAATGACTTCAAGTGTCTTTCGTTAAATCTAATAATTTATACGTAACTTTGGTTTCAAGCAAACATTTCTATTGGAGAATAATCATTTACTTACACACATTTATATTGTTTTAAGAAATGAAATACTAATTTCTTTCACTCCGGATCAGAATGGATCAAGGATTTATGGCCATTACGACACATAACTTAGAGTTGCGGAACTACAGCCGCTCCAACAGTTTAAGCTTAGTGTCATATTCAGGATAGTGATTTGGGGGATGGGGTGGATGCAGTCTGCGTATTCTAAGCCTGTAGGGCAAGAAGTGCACTGGCAAAGTACGAGATTATGTAGAAACATGGAGATTTGCTTTGTAAAACAAATACTTTTTTTTATCATTGAAATAATTTCTTATGGAGACACACCACACACGCATGCAAAATATGTGAATGTATTGATAATTTAGCCTTGTTGACAATTTAATAAAATTGAAATTGCAATTGTTTGTTAAGGTAGTCAGAGAAGAACGATCTGATGATTGGTTTCCTCATTTATTCCCTTCTCTGGAGATTAAATAAAGGACGAACTTAGACAAAACGACGAGATGAAAAGAAAGTCGATGACGATGCACAAGGCCTTACCTGTCGGAGATCACATAATAAGGGAATGTCACAAAATAGCACAACTGAGTGGGAAATGGGATCTACGGGGAATTGTGCAAGGATTTGAAATTTGACCATTCTACGAAATGGAACATGTACAAGCCAGAATCCGTCAAAAAATGAGATATACAAAATTCATAAAAAAATAAAACTTGAATTAGAATTGGAAAAAAAATTACTTGCAGTATTGTGGATTTTGCCGTTTCAGTTAACCACAGAGTGAAAGTGAAAAAAAAGCAAAAAGAGAGACAAGTACTTAGACCTTTCCAGAGAACTAATAAAGCTATGGAACATGAAGGTGACAGTGATACCAATCTAAATGGGCGCACCTGGAATGGTCTCAAAAGTCATGGAAAGGGGAATGAAAGACTTGGAATCAGAGGGTGAATCGAGACTATCCAAACTACAGCATTGTCAAGATCGGTAAGATAATGAGAAAGGTCCTGGAATCATGAGGAGACTTGCAGTCACTTGGGCAGACATAGACCTGGGGTCACTTAGAGCGACATTCAAGACAATACCAAATTGGAAAGGGCGAGGCCATGATTGCATATATGGATTCTCTTTTAAAATTTGCGTCCATCCACGTTAGATTGACTGTGCAAATGAGTAAATATCTAAAAGAAGCAAGAATACCCGAATGAATTACGAAAAGGGAAACTACCCTGGTCCTGTTGGATCTACAAAAAGACACAATAGATTGATAACTTCCTTACCAAAGAAGAAGTCAATTACTCGCTTGAATGCCATGAACTATTTCTGTAACCAAGAGAAAAAGATGGCCTAATATATATATATATATATATATATATGTCAGCCCATACGCAAGGAAGCCAAAATGAAGCGGGAAAATGTAGCCATGACGTGGATACAAAACGTCGAAGAAAAAGATTCTGAAAACTTGGTCGATAGAATGTCTGAAAATGAACAAAATATCTGACGATGACATAAACTTTATTACGAAAGCCATGAATAACTCGAAAGTGGAATTAGCAGCAAGCCAAAGTGAAAATATAAAAGAAGCATCTTCCTGGGAGACACATTCTCGCCACGAGAATTTGTCATAGCAATGGTGTCACTCAACAATATACTTAGGATATACCCAGGGGTTTACAAATTTAAAATATCACAAGAAAAGATTAATACCTAATATTGAGGGATAATATCAAGCTATCTGCTAAAAATAAAAAATAAACTGTTCACCCTGATGTAAATAATAAGAATATAAAGTCAGAATATAGAGATGGAATTGAAAAATGTGTCTTGCTGATAGCGAAAGGTTGGAGAAGAGAAACGATGGAAGGAATAAAACTGCCAATTCATGAGAGCATCAGAACGCTTGGAGAGAAGAAAAATTAAAGATACTTGCGAATATTGGAAGTGAAAACCACCCAAAGAAAGATGAATGAAAATTAGAAAAAGATTATGTCAGAAAAACCATAAAACTTTTCGATGAAGCAAATTCATTCAAAAGGAATACCTGACAAGGCACTACTGTGTTTGAAAGGTGATCCACGTGGAATTGTACAAGAGATTAAAATTTAGCTGTACTACCAAATGGTATAAGCACAAACCAGAATCCGTCGTAGAAAAGGAGACGAATAAAATTCTCTTGGATTTTGAAATATAAAGGAATCTCCTAATCCAGGCCAGAAGACCAGACAATATGTTAATTAACGAGGAAAAAAGTTTGTCAGCTAGTGAATTTTGCTGTCCTGAAGGACCAAAGAGTGAAAATGAAAGAAGCGAAAAGATAGAAAAGTACCTGAAACTTGCCAGAGAGAAGAAAAAATTGTGGAATATGAGGGTGACGGTAATACCAATTGTAGTTGGCGAACTTGAAAAAGTTTAGAAAAAAGACAGGAATAACTGGAAAGGATCGAGACCATCCCAATCATAGCATTGCTTAGAACGGCTAAAATACTGAAAAGAGTCCTGAATACATGAGGAAAATTGCTGTCACTTTGACTCCAGTGAAAAAGCATCAGCTAACACTAGTGCGAAAAATTTTCAAGGAATAATAATAATAATAATAATAATAAGAAGAAGAAGAAGAAGAAGAAGAAGAAGAAGAAGAAAAAGGAAGTTGGCAAAAATAATGAAACAAAGTTTTGGAGACCATAGGAAACTTACCGTCACTCGCTAACATTAGTGTAAACAATTTGTAAGTTGGTGAAATAATGATGAATTATTTTATGGTTTCATATATTCCTATTTAATATTGATAATTTTCAAAAATACCTATTTGATACATAGATGCCACCATAATAAGTACAAAAATTCCAAGTCAGAATGCACCTGGGAGTAATACCAATAGAGGAGTGACTTCTCATTTCCCAGAATTACGGCGAATATATTGTGATATTATACCCAAGGATCTGTAAACACACTGGAATTTTATTTATTTATGCGACAAAGGGTTAAAAAAGAAAGCCTTATCTAATATTGTCTTTGTTTCCCCTCAGATATTTCCAGTTGATGCTAAATCATTAATGAATAGCTAGTAAAAACTAAATATGACTTTGATGCACAATGATTCAAAGAAACTTTCAAATGTTCTCAAAATGCGTGTGATATTAAATGTATTCTGAACACTTATTGTTTCATAGTTGTCTCCGTCAATTCTGTATAGTTTTAGAAACGTCACAATTTTTACAAAATAGTCAATACACAGTTGCCTAATTACATTAAATAATCTTTAATGCTACGAAGAAAAAACAAAATAAAATTAATACTAGTCTATCACATTCCATTTTACTTTCTAATTTTAATTTCAATTTTTTACACGATGTGTTAGAAGAGTTTAAATCCTCTTCGTAAATGCAACATGATTGCTAACATTTTGATTATGAGAGTCTGGGCTGCTACCTTCTTGGTATACATGGAAATTGAACCTGACTGCTAACATTTTTATTAAGAGAGTCTAGCTGTAGTCCTCTTGGTAAATGCGACATGACTGCTAACAATTTTATTAAGAGAGACTTCGTAAATGCAACATGACTACTAATATTTTGAGTATGAAAGTCAGGGCTGCAGTCCTCTTCGTAAATGGAACATGACTGCTAACATTTTGATTATGAAAGTCTAGGATGCAGTCCTCTTCGTAAATCCAACATGACTGCTAGTATTTTTATTAAGAGAGTCTGGGCTGCAGTGATCTTCGTAAATGCAACATGACTGCTAACATTTTGAGTGTAAAAGTCCTCTTCGTAAATGCAACATGACTGCTAACATTTTTATTAAGAGAATCTGGGCTGCAGTCCTTTTGGTAAATGCAACATGACTGCTAACATTTTGATTATGAAAGTCTGGGCTGCAGTCCTCTTCGTAAATGCAACATGACTGCTAACATTCTTGCATGAACTCCCTGTCATAAGAACGTTTTTAGTTATTGTTTCTGAGAGTAAAAAGAAACTAGCAAAATTCACCTGAATGTTTTTAATTATCTTAACACTTTGTTTTAAATGTCTTTTTAACAATCCCTGATGTCTAAATTCTAAAATAGTTTCTCGACTTTCTTAATAGTAACATTTCAATAAAATAAGATGAATTTTGGGTGTCAGTTATTGGCCAAGATATATAATCGGTAATACGAGTTCGAACTCTGAACGAGGCAGTTTGTGATTCATTTGCGATCATACCGATAGGAAAGGCATGCCTTTATCTGCTCTTCCAGCAATTATCGATAAGTTGTAAAGCCTTAGTGTGTCAACCAGTCTAGGAGAAGGAAGACTTTGAATTTTAACTTACAGCCATCCGCAAAAAAATTTACTTTATGTCCCATCCTGTCCATGTTGGAAGGGTTGAGTAAATACATATCTATAAAACCTTTTAAAACTTTAGGGATATTGATATAGATTATGGATTAAGATATATGGATGCAATAAATATGCTTTCATTGAAAACATGCAAACATTTGGTTGAAATCTGTCAAGACATTGCTTAAAAAATCTAAACATATTTTCTCCCTCTTTCTTTTCCTTTATTCTCTTATTTCTTCACAAATTCACGCACATATGTGCAAATGTCAGCAAATATACGCACAAACGCATTTACAAGCATTGTGTTGGCAGATACCGAAGACTCGGGGTGGTGGGAGACAACAATTATAAAATCCAAATAATAAATAAAAGAACAAGGTTTTCTTTAATATGGTCATCCATAACAACAAATAGGTAATCGCTTAAGAATATTGACGCTCTTTCCAAGCATGAAGCATTTTATCTAATAAAAAATATAAAATAGACAAAACTTGTTGTTTTTCTACACAAACATTTTTCCCCATGAATGCATAAAAACACAGATGTTTGCCTTACATGCTACACTGAATTAGTGGGGTTTCCTTAAAATTACTTCAATGGGCGCGCGCAACACACACACACACACACACACACACACACACATATATATATATATATATATATGGGATGGTATTGAAGGCACCCATCAGAGTTGGCTGGTTACATAGATTGGGGGATAGACTGGAGTGTGAGGGTAGTCATTGACGTCTTGGCCCATCAAGTCAAAATCCAAATGAAAGTTACTGATTTAATTAGGCGAAATAAACGAGGGAAACCGAGCGCGGGAATTGTTGAGAGACGAAGGCGGCAAAGTTTTCAAATACAAATATCTGTTAATCTTTTAAAAGGCGGGGGCGTTTGACTGGACACACCCACATGGTGATGGGAGTCGTGAGTGATATTTTGGAATGTAATATATCAGTTGTTTTATTTATTTCTATGTCATTCTTTTTCAATCTCAATACGTCACTTATTTTTCTTTTTCCTTTTTTGCTTTTTTTCGATCTCTCTGGTAAACATTTTATTTCTTTTTATTTTTCACTAATTTATTTATTTGTTTTCTTGTTTGTTTTATTCTTTCTTTCTCTCTTTGTAACACTCCTTTTCTCCCATTTTAGATTTTAAGAATTATCTTTTATCCACACTTTCTTTCCTTCTTTCAGTCTTTCTTTCTTTCAGCCTTTCTTTCTTTCAGACTTACTTTCTTTCAACCTTTCAGCCGTTCTTTATTGCTTTTAGCCTTTCTTTCAGCGTTTCATAAAATTATTTGCAAATTTTGTTTTTCATATTGAAGTTCTCTCTCTCCTTTTAAAAATTCTTTTTCATTGCGTCCTTTTCTTTCAGTCAGATTTGCATTTTCTTCTTTTAAATAATCTTAAATTGAAAATTTTAATCATTTATTTTTTATGTTCTTTCTTCCATAAATTTGATATTTCATCCTATTTGTACTTTCATTTTAATCGATGTAGGTTGACAGGTATTGCCAATTAGTTCCTATTTTATATAATTTTGAAGTATCAAAATAAACATTTTATAAGCAAGCAAAAGAATTTAAAGCAAAACGCTTCTGATTCGTATAGATTATGCTTATTTTAACGTTTAAATTTAAAATCATTCTGTAAAATATAAATTGTAAATACAAAATAAAACCTTTACAAAAGTATCTACAGTGTTGGTAAAAAGATGAATTATTAAACCATTCGTACTTGCTTAGTTTAAGTAAACGCTCGCCAATGGTCCGGGACACCTGGGTTCAATCCCAGGTTGCGTCATACCAAAGACTTTAAAAATGGTACTTGATACCTCCTTGCTTAACACTCAGTAATATAAGTAACGTATCAAGGTTAAAGCGGAGCAATCCAGGGAAAGGAGTAGCGCCCGCCCCTACACCTTAGGGTAGTAGCTATTGAAAGAGGGAGCCTGCTAGTCGCCCTCGACTACGGTCGACTATATATCTATATATTGTAAATCGAATCAATCCAGAGATGCAGTAATCTTGATGCAGTAATTGAGTTATTATATTCACTTGCTGATATTTTCCAACGACCTTACATTTTTTTTATGAATGAAAAATGTGGTGAAATCAAACATAGTTGTCCTCCCACTGGACCTGTTCACGGTAAAGAATATTCATCGTAACTGGACCACAATTTAGTCATATTGAACAAAACATAAGTAAAGCATTATATATATATATATATATATATATATATATATATATATATATATCATTAATATCAAGTAAAATATCAAGTATGTCATCCATTATAAATTTATTTCAACAATCTGACAGAATCTTCAGATGGCGAACAATTTTCAATGAAGTTGTTACCATTATTCCGGGGTTATATTTTTATCTTAATTTCGACATTTAAGGAATTATACATCAAATAATCATAAAAAACAGATTTTTGAAATAAATTTAGATTGGATCACATCTATTAAGTTTTACTTGATATTAATGATATATTTTGCTGTGTATGTGAGTTTTTAAATGTATGTTTTATTTATTAATAGCCATTCATTGAACACTCAATTAGAACAGAGCGATATTATATATTTTCTATGGATTGTTCTTTACAATTCTATTCTTAGACTTGATTTATGAATATTGATATAAAAGTGAGAGTTATGCAACAAATCTAAAGTCTGGCTGATAAAATTTTGAACGACTTCTGTGTCCATATATATATATATATATATATATATATATATATATGTGTGTGTGTGTGTGTGTGTGTGTTGTAATTTCTTCACATTGATAAATGTAAACGTCGTGACAAAATCGTTGTTTTTGCTAGGCTATATTTTAAAAAAAACCTGTTGCATAGTCACAACTGTTGATATGGCATTAATATTTTCGTATGGATAAATGTATGTAAGTAGTAAAAAGTAAGTTGGCGACCTTAGTCAAGGGTGACCTTAAGGCTCCCTTTTCAATAGCTACTACACCGAGATGTAGGGGAGGGTGCAATTTCTTCCCCTGGATTGCTCCACTTAACCCTTGATACGTACCTCACAATGCTGAGTGTTAAGCAAAAAGGTATCAAGTACCATTTTTAAAGTCTTTGGTATGACCCGACCTTGGATTGAACCCCGATCTCCCGGACCATTGACGAACACTCTACCTACTAAAGTAAAAGAAAAAGAAAATTATACAAAATAAAACATGAATTACAGTTAAAGAAAAAATATAACCTGATCATTTTATTATGATCATTATTTTGTACTTCATACCACCTTACTAATTTTTTTTAAAACTTAGGTTAAATATGCCTTAATATTAAATTGCAGAAAAGGAAGGGAAAACTATAGACCTTCACTTATGCAAATGAAGCTAAAACACAGATAGATTACATTCTTGAATAAGAAATAGAATAAATAGCGCTTTAAATTGTGAGTCATATTCCTCTCTTGAAGATGTGTCTTCCGATCGCAGAATAGTCACAGCAAAAATAAGTTTGAGCCTACGCAGGAATACGACGCAAACAACCAAAACCACGCACTATGAAGGGGTCCTTACTTAAGAATAGAGACATTAGCGATAAATATACGATAACACTGAGAAACAAATTTTATACATGTCACGTGATATCCCACTGAAACGATGGAAGTGGGATGACTGCTATCCTCTCGTTGGAATGAACAGTAGCAAGCCGTCAGAAAATGACCGTTAAGGCATAATTGTAAATTAGTGCAAGCTATCTGTACTGAGTAACCTGACTTGGGTGACATCTAGTAGCCCCAAGAAATCGCCCGACCAGGGGGAGGAAGAGAGAAGCCAAATGATTGGCTGGGACCCCAAAACGGAAGTGGGGACTCCTTCCCCTCAGCGGAAATAAATAATAAAAGAGTTAGTTTTGGGGCAGGGCTCGGGGCAGACGAACCAAAGCCAGTATTCCGGGTAGAAGACAAAAGAATATCTGAGACACGAGGTACCCGAGTTCTTCAAGCCAGTATTAAAGATAGTATAAAGTCTATTAGCCAGTGGAACCCCGTCGAAAATAAGATAAATAACTTTGGGACTATTGCTCCTTTATACCCAAATTTTATATACCACTCTCTCTCTCTCTCTCTCTCTCAATTTGAAGGAAAACGAAAGAAAAGAAAAGAAGAAAGACATTTATGTTCGTGGACTGTCCATTTATTATATATTTGACACTTGGAAAGTGTATCTCTTTGTATAGTAAAGGATTCATGTATTCTAATGTTACCACGTGGTCGAAGTTGTTCTTTGCAGTTCTGCTACGAATTTGTTAAGTCACATTTCCTTTTTCAGCTTCTATTCGCCTTATGTTATCTTGCTTAGAATTGTCCTATAAATTCCTTTAAAATATCACACGGGAAACCGGAGTTGCCGACTACTACAATATAATATTATTACTTCTCAACCTAGAGGTCCATATCTTCCATTGTCTAGGGGGAGGAAGGAAAGCGACCTGGTGGGTGTGTGGATAGTGTGAAATTTGGAACCCCTTGCCAGCGGCGGTCAGTCTAGCCCTAAATTAATCCCTCACATAATATGCCAGTTCTTATATGCCTGAGAGAAAAACTATGAACGAGGACTTATTCTATAAGGGATCAAGTGCCAACCTGCCCCGTCTTCACACGTGCGAAAATAAAACCCCGTTCTGGGATAAAAGTAAACCTTTCGCGTCACATACACTTCAGGAGATATCCAAAACACTTACTCCGAATGAGCAATAAGAGAATTTCATTAATCCCCACTAGGAAGCAGCAACAGAATATGCATAGCAACCAAACTAAGAGCAAAACACAGAGTTCCATAGGAGACATAACAGTTAAGAAAAAAACGAGACAACGTGAAAACAGCATCCTGATGTAATAAAAAGAACCCAACTAATGCCAACGTCCAGAAACTTTAAAAGCACAAAACGCCCAGAAACTTAAGGAGGCACAAAGTGAACTAACTAACTCATTCCAAAAAGAACAAATAAAATACATTCAAGGCCATATCAATAAAATCAGAAATTTGGTAGAAAATATACACCATCGAACAGTGTGGCATACGGCAAATGAAGTGAGTGAAAGGAAGAGCACTTCCAGTGTTAAAGCAAAAGCCGTTAGCCAAGAAGAACGAATACAAATATGGAAAGAACATTTCAAGAATCTAGATGGAAAATCCCCTTAACATACAAATAGACTTATCACAAAATTGTCAATATTCAACTAGAAATCAAACTTGGGCAGTTTATCCAAAAGAACTCGATGTCACACAAAGAAAATTTGAAAACAGGAAAGCTGGCGGTCTTGATGAAATACTGCCAGAGGTATGAAAGACAAGGAAATTCGACGACCAGCTGCACCGATACTACAACGGCGTATATAACCAGAATACAATAGAGAGATAGACAAAAGGCTGCATCCGCCCTTTCTTTAAGAAAGGTGACCTCAGAATCACCAAGAACTACCGTGGTATTAACCCTCACTTCCATAATGGTTAAAATATTTAGTGCTTTTCTTTTCTAACGCATCGAGTGAAAAATTGAGAAATTCTTGGGAAGAATCATATAACGGTTTTCGAAGAAACTGATCAACAACATCACAGATTTTGACAATCCATCGAATTTTATCAGGAGTTCAAGCAAGAAAACTAGCGGCGACACGCTTATTTGTAGATTTCTCTAGGGCATTTGACTCCATACACAGAGGGAAGATAGAGTTAATATTTCTAGCGTATGGTTTCCCAAAAGAAACTGTCTGCCATAATGATGTTCTATAAAAACACGAAAGTACAAGTTCGCTCACCGGATGGACACACAGACTTCTTTGACATCGTTGCTGGTGTTCTTCAAGGAGATACATAAGGCCCAAATTTGTTCATAATTTTCCTCGACTACATACTTCAAACGTCGATAGATCTAATGCAAGAAAATGGTTTTACTATAAAAAAGCAACAAGCAGACGATACCTCGCACAAACTATTACGGACGCAGACTATGCAGATGACATAGCGCTACTGGCAAATACAGCAATCCAAGCCGAGTCCCTCCTGAATAGTCTTGAACAGGCAGCAGGTGGTATTGGTTTCTGTGTGAATGCAGACAAAGCGGAGTACATGTGTTTTAATTTAAAAAAAAAAGGAGATATCCCCACACTAAATGATGGCTCTCAGAAACTTGTGAACAAGTTCACCTATCTCGGAAGCAGTAACTTATCTATTGAAAATGACATCAATATGCAACTAGTGAAGGCATGGACTGCTATTGATTGGCTATCGATCATATGGAAGTCAAACATCCGATAAAATAAAATGCAGTTTTTCCAAGTTGCAGTCTAGTCAATTCTACTATATGGACGTTCCACATGGACGCTGACTAAGCGTATTGAGAAAAAGCTACGTGGGAACTGCACAAGAATGCTACGAGCTATATTGAACAAATCCTGGAAGTAACATCCCACAAAAAAGCAGCTTTATGGCCACGAACACCCATCTCTAAAACCATCCAAATAAGACGGACAAGACATGCGCGACACTGCTGGTAAGAACGAACGCATGAGTGACGTTCTCCAATGAACTCTTTCACACGGACGAAAAAGTATTTGACGACCCACAAGAAATAATCTACAACAACACTGTACGGACACAGGGTGTAGTCTAGAAGACCTACCGAAAGTGATGGATGATAGAGACAAATGAAAGTGAGAAGGTCGAGGAAATCCATGCTAGTAGCATGACAGGATGATGATGATGACTCCTTTCTTAATTCATAGGCTTTTTTATTCTAACATTCCATAAAAGCACAAGCCTTTTAATGTGTCTGTCAACAATTTCAGAGAAGTCCTTGCATGGTAAAACTTCGTAAGTGTTATTAATTCAAATTTTGTACTGCACTCTGCCCATGTTACTTGTGACATACAAAGTTAAGCTTAGTAATTATTTATACAGAAGACCTGTAGAGGAAACATTCTAATCTCGCAGACCATTCAAAATGTAGTAAATTTTAGATATCGTTCAAATAGCTTTCGTTGCAGCTTTGAATGAGAACCATACAATTTCAAATAATACTTCACTTTATCTCAAAGACCTCAAACGAGATTAAAATTTCAGAAAATGTCTTCTTCTGAAGCCGGACACATTTTGGAATAGGAAGACTAAGTTATTAAAAATATATTTTATCTACACCATTTCTCGTGTGTATAGGATACATGGATATTACCCCTTTCTTTGCCGATGTGACAAAAAAATTAATCATTTATAAAACGTTGGCTACTGTTTCATTCAAGCTCTATACTTTCTCTCCCCTCGTGTCTAAATCAAAAGCAGTCATGCGGCATTCTTTTGATTTCAATTCTTTCTCAAAGATTCCCAAGCTTGCTTTAGCAGGAATGAACGTTGAATTGTTCCTTACCAACCATACCATCTCAAATGGCCAACATATCCCCTATCCAGAGCGCCGAGAGTGTAAGTCGGGGTATTATATAAAAGAAGGAGGTGTTACCAGAAATTAATCGAAATTATTTCTTCCTTTCTCTTTAAATTATCGAAAGGATTCATGAATGATTGTTTTCTAAAAGTGTAATACACATTCAAACAATAGTATTTGTTTATTCTCAGTGAAAAAACGTGGTATGAATTGGGTAGAAATGTATTTTATTTTCAAGTATGTCTTGAACGTCAAGAATATCCAGTCATCAACGATATTTCTGTCATCCAACAATAATCTTCATTGTTTGCGTTGGGAAAGTTTTCTTGTTAAAGGTTAACGATCTCCGGGTAGTTATTTAAGGGACATTTCCCAATGTTTGAAAAGCACATATCCTTTGTACACATGTTTTACTTAAAGCTTATTTCTTGAATGCTTCACCAATCATTAAAATAGTTTTAGCGCCTGCTTTCTGCTTACGCACACACACTAATTTTTATTGGTCTCAACAAAAAATATCAGATATACTTAAAAACAGCTGAAAAATCCATAGGAAATTAATGGGGCAATCCAAAGCCACACAACGAGGTAGTCTGCCTGAGAATAGTGTCGATTCATGACTCCTAGCAGCGCATTTGAATTCTGTTTTTATGTTAAACTGTCGTATCGTATGGCTTTAAAGTGAATGGATATATGGAAAATATTTGTGTGGACATTTGGAATTTAATAGTTCAGATTTATTTTGGTGCAAGTGTCCACTCGTCCACGTGATGTTATGTATGTATACAAACAAGTGAGCCAGTCTATGTATATGGAGCTATGTAGGCCAAAAAGTCAACTTCGCTTGTAAATGTTAACCTTTGAGAAAAGTACAACACTGTGAGTCAATTTTCAATTTGTATTTGTAAAGTGTACTTCACTGAGCTTTTAAATCTGACAAAAAATGTTATCTTTTATTTTTTGTCAATTGGTTCTAAGATGACAATTTTAAAGATATTTGCATTCTTATGTCCTGTAAAAAACTTATCGGTAAGTACAAAGTCGCTGACATCTGCTTATACATTTAGGCACTATTTTTAGCAGACATGCGTTTAAAATTAAATTATATATATATATATATATATATATATATATGTGTGTGTGTGTGTGTGTGTGTGTGTATGCTACTATGTGTTTATGTGTGTGTATTTGAGTGTGACCATTTAGCTATTTAGCTTTGATCCCGAAAGGTTAGTTATTCCCCTAATTATCACGTTTGACCTGTGGCTATTTGCGACCACCAATCACAAATATCTTATGTAAAAGGTAGGAACTCGCCTCCTATATACTCCGCAATGTCCCAGGTACAATTCAAATCGTTGGTTATCTTAGAAGTACAACAGTGAATTCAAACCACGCAACAAAACATCATCGTCAAGTGTGTTTAAAAGATTACTTAAATGCTAATATCTTACAAACCATGTGGAAGGCCAAATTCCGGCAATGGACTGAAAAATTGATAGGATATGATAGGATGGGTAATCTAAAAAACGCCAAATACTGTTTACACAGACACAGACACACAGAAACACACACACACACACACACACACACACACACACACACACACACACATATATATATATATATATATATATATAATCGGAAATTATATATTTGATAAATAAATAAAATATTTGATTTGCAAGCGAATTGTTTGCTAGTAACATTATTTTCAAAAAATTAAAGATGAAGGTAGAACTTTATGCAAAGGCTTTTTACAATGAATTCTCAAAGAAAGAAACAAAGGACTAAGTTTTTTTAACTGTCTATTGGCCTAGCGGTTACAGTGTTCGCCGATGACTCGGGGGACCAGAATTCAATCTCAGGTCGAGTCATACCAAAGGCTCAAAAATGGTACTGGATGCCTTGTTGCTTAACACTCAGCTTTATAAAGGCTGGGATCAAGGGTAAGATGGAGCAATCTAGGGAAAGGAACAACGCCTCCCCTACACCTCGGAGTAGTAGCAATTGAAAAGGGAGCCTTCGGATCACCCTCGACTTTACTTTACATATATTTAATGTCTAAAACCGCCCCTTAAGATCGGTTGCAATATCATACATAAATACACCCAGACAATTTTTGCTATTATAAAAAGCCACTTTTCTTCAAAAGAAAATATACCTATTTTTTAATATTTTAGTGGAAAATTATGCAAAACACAGATATCATTAGATATCATTTATTACCAAACTCTACGGCATTAAAATTCTGTAAAGCAAAATGATGTTTAAACAGTTCCGTAATAATTGAATAGGTATATTTAAAGCAGTATTTTTTTTGTTTGGTACGTATTCATATATTTGCTTAAAGACTTTCAATGCCATAGATTTTGGTAATAAATAATCCCTAATGATATCCGTTTTTCTTGTATAATCTTCTTATGGAAATGATGAAATCTAGGTATTTTAGACTTTTAAGAAAATTTCATTTTCTGTAAAATATATTCGCGATGAACTTATTTAAAGGTGAGGGGACCCCGGGTGGTTCAATGGTTTGCAAGCTAGGCTAGCAAACCGACACGAGTGAATTCGATTCTCATTGGGTGCCCCATTCCCTCGGTCTTGTGCCACACCTAGGCACAAAGCTTAGTAAATTACAACTTATTTAAAGGTGTTATTATATCTGTAAATACACTTGCGTAGAAGAACACAGGCACATATTCACACATATTCAAGTCACAGACAAACATATCCACACAATGTGAAATGAACGCATTTATAAAGTTCAAATGCTCATATATACATACATATTTACCAACCCCCTCCGCTCGCGCAGGATATGACACAAGGTCAATATTTAAACGGAGTTAAACAGGTTTGAATTCAGAGTTTTCCTTCTCCTAGAAGAGTTGCCTCTCCAAGTCTGAAGAACTTAGTCTGCCCTACTATTTACCCATAGCTGGAGGGAGAATAATTGTATTCATACCTTTCCCAAGGATATAAGTGCAATGTGAAAATGCAATAAGTCCCGTTCAGGATTTGAACTTGTGTCGCCGTGTCCATTTCATACGGCGATAACCATTACACCACAGGGCACTCTACATATATGCTCACATATACGCACATGAAGTCACATGAAAAGATACATATAAGATCAAATGATTGCAGACATACACAAATACATATACACTGAGTCACATATAGGCATCCATTCAAACACACAATATCTATTATACATTTATAACACTATGCACACATTAGATACAGACTTGAACAGATGTCTAATATTTATCATTGCAATATGATATTTCGATAACCTATAACTCTAACAGAAAAATTAAAGTCAAGTAAGTTTCACTCATCATTTACTGGATAATAGTTAATGAAATTTCTCATTAATTCGTTTGAATATGTGAACTTTAGACAATTTAAACCACTAGGAATGATCATCCACTTACTTCTTGTTACCTCTGTATATAAGACCACCACCATCGTGTTTCCCAGTGGTAGGTCCTCTTCCTAAACTCTGGGTGGTCTCTATTTCTCTGTTGCACTTTCGATACTATGGAATATCATCAGCGATATTAACCGAAATAATACAATTTGTTACCAAAACATATACACACAAATACACACAAGCACTCATATTAAACTCACACACACACACACACACACACACACACACACACACACACACACACACACACACACACACACACACACACACACATATATATATATATATATATATATATATATATATATGCATACATACACATGCGTGTGTAACTAAATATACAGCTGCAAGCAATGTTTGGTCATATTTGTCACAGCCATTTCGTTACCGTTTTGTGCTTCGTTAATCAGCAAATTCCAATCGTTAATTGCCAATATCAACTTGAAGGCATTGCATAAAAATATCATATTAAAACTTTAAGTGCTTTATTAAAACTTGAGATTATAATAAATTTTATGACATTACTTTAGAAAAGTAGAATAAATAAACACATAAATAATTAATAAAATTCCAAAGACATATTTACATGTTCTTTTTTTCAATGTTTCAAACATGCCTGATAACATTTCTTAGTTAATAGCAAGAAAATATTGCTGAAAAAAAAGAAGTCAAGGCTCTTGGGAAAATTTACTCGACTGCTATTTCTTATTTCGTTTTAAAAGGTGTTTCAAAAAATATAATCTTATTCTATTTGTATAATTTATTCAATATATGTCCACACACACACACACACATACACACACACCCATATATATATAAAACAGATTTATTATTTCTTTTATATATATATATATATATATATATATATATATATATATATATATATATATATATATAAGAAATAATATCTCTCAGTTTTATGTCTTTTGAAATCATAAAATATTGTGTTGAATTAAATTCAAAAAAGCAAAATTAATTAATATTTTATAATGTAAAAATAAAAGCAAACTTCGACTCTTTTGCAAACTTTTTCATTTTTCCGTCAAAAGATTTTCTATGGTTTTTGATTATATTTATTTCATTTATCTTCCAGACGGAAACGAAATCCTCTGAAGCATCGGAACACAATATATCCGTAAAAAATTATCGCTTATGGTATGTTTTTTTTTTTATTTTGTTTATTTATTTGTTTTTTAAATTTTGTTTTTTGCTCCTGCCAGGCAAAACGAAGTCGATCTTTTCTGCTATGTAACTGAAAAAAAAAAGATTTTGAATACAATAACTAATCATAAAAAGACGAAAAAATTAAGGAAAAAAACAATAAAAACAGACAAAACAGTCAAACTAAAAACAAAAGAAAATGAGAGGTGCTATTCGACAGGTAAATTCTCGTTAGCAAGCCACAAAAATAGGAAAGACATAAACAATTAAAGGGAAGTTTGTATCAGGTAAGTTTTCTCCTCCACTAACTTTGCTTTTAGGACATGTCTAGGCTGTATAGATGAGTTGGTGTCGGCTAGAAAAAGTGGACTCGGCAAGTTGAATTCGATTTGCAGCCGAGATTAGTTGCGTTCTCTGTGTACGATTATTCTTTGGGAAGGCATAGATCCATCTCTTGTTTTTCAAGATATGAGTACGAGGGTCGTCTGAAAAGTTCATCGACTGACCAAGATACCCACATGGAATGTGACTAAATGAGGTATATTTTTCAGCTTAATTCCCCGGGAGGTCCACGCACTTCTTCAATCGATGTTGCAGCGGTTGGATCCTATTAATCAACAAAATCATCAACAACAGATGAACTTTTCAGCCGATGAACTTTTCAGCTTACACTTATAAAATAATTAAATATGCTAAACTCTCTTAACTTTGTTAGCTAACCATTCTGAATTAAAATCTATGCCAATATAACACGGTTCAGCGTGCTGGGTTAAGGCTCATTGCTCTCAACGATTTTTAGAGCTTGAGAAAGGCCAGATGATGAAAACGCCGTGAGAAATCACTTACAACTTAATCTTATGCAATATTATTTAGTCAATTATGTAAAAAGTATAAAAAGCTTATGAATGTACATACGGATAAAAATGGAGAACTACACAAACAATCTCATTAAAATTTCATTTTCATCTCAATTGATTTGTCTGTACTTCAAAATATTCGTATGCTGCATATTCATAAGAAACCCACATGAGATTCTGCAAAGAGCCTCTCGTTCAGAGGCCGTGAAGATATAAGATCAAATACCCAGGGTTAAGAAAATACATTGGGTGACTCATGTGAGGATGAATGAGTTACACAAAAAAATATACTTTGGACTAATTCTGCCATTTTTGGAGAATTGAAAACACACACACACACACACACACACATACACACACACACACACACACACACACACACATATATATATATATATATATATATATATATAAATTTGTTGGCGACCGTAGTTGAGGGCAACCATTTTTAAACTCTTTGGTATCACGCGACCTGAGATTGCACCCAGGTCTCCCGGACCATTGGCGAACACTCTAACAACAAGGCTAATGAGCCAATTGGTGGTTCCGCTGGGGATCGAACCCAAGGCCTCTCGCGTGATATATATATATATATATATATATATATATATATATATATATATATATATATATATATATATATTAAAAGTTGGATTATTATTATTTATTCACTTATTACATATATATATATGTATATATATATATATATATATATATATATATATATATATATATATATATAATAAGTGACTAAATAATAATAATCCAACTTTCAGCAAGTAGTAAACATAGGAGTGGTACTAGCACAAAAAGAAACAAAAAAACGAGAATCATCAGAGCATTATACTGCGCAATAAATGATACTACTTGTGATGAGGGGGAAACCAAACTTCGATTTAGAAAGTGTTTTGAACTGTTGAGACTGGGTGGCTAAGACCTATGCTGAACTTTCCCGGTGAAAAAAAGGGTAGAACGAATAAGTAAAAAGATGACCTATAGATAGATGTATGAGAACACATTTCTGACAGAGTGAATTGATTTTTGTGAAAAGAGGAAATAAACTTTCATACGTATATTCATAAAATGATACTCGAGTAAGAAATATCGAAGAATCCACCTATATGCATACATTTTAGAATAAAGGATAGATATTTATTAAACTTCCAAAAGTCCGAGTCTAATTGAAAGTCTAATTCGACAAGTTGGGAAAGGCTGTTTGCATTAGAAATGACTAATTTAGCTTCGGACATCAGACACTGAAATTTAAGAGGAATACACAACAATTTCAATCACGAAGTAGGCCTATTTTTATTTCAAAAGTGCACATTTATGCCTTAAACGAAATAGATAAGTAAGGAATAGGAGTTAGCAGTTAGAAACACGATGTTGGTGGTCTCAAATAGAAAGTAAACAAGAACTAAGTGGATAATCATTCATATTTGCCTTAATTGTCCAAAATAAAATTCACATATTCAAATGAATTAATTAAAAACTTAATCGACTAAACACTTAAAAATACTTTTTTATGAATTTTAACAGCATTTATTCAAACTTACAAACTTACATCACTTAATTTACAGTGAGAATAAAATTTTATCGAAATTTCGCATTGCAACAGCAAATATTAGGCATCTGCTCAAATCTGTATTTTGCTTATATATATATATATATATATATATATATATATATATATATATATATATATATATATATATATATATATATATTGTTGCATAAATCCTTAAATAGCTGCCCTGTCGAGTAAAGCTGCTGAATTTGTTAACACCTCTCCAGAGAGGTAAGACCCTGTAACGAGTGTCCTGGGTTTGACACTAAACTGGATCTGATAGTGAGGCTCCAGTCCAAGAGCTTTACGGAATGTTGATCTACTCAGACTCGGAGTGGTAGTATATGTTCGGGTCCAATCTAAGGGTTAAATGGATCTGCTCAATTGTGTACTGAGGATTATTATTAGTTATTTGATAATATATATCTGAGTGCAAATTATTTGTATTATATAACAATACTCAGTAAATATAATTACTGTTAGATATGAATACTTGAAAAAAATTAACAAATGCTTAATATTAAATAGATTTATTAATGTTAGGTAGTAATGATCAAAAACATTTAACTGTAATATATATATATATATATATATATATATATATATATGATTTGGAATTAAATAACCCACAAAGACTGATAGGCCATAAAACACCAACCAACCAATCAACGAACCTTACAACAGAGAGTGATTGCCTCTATTGTGAATTATCATTTTGCCGCGTTTCAAACACTGGCCAACAGAGGTGATAAGAAATATGCAACTATCCGAGTCATGAAATGGGTAATTTTTTTGAAAAAACACTGCACAAAACAAGATAAATAGATAACAACAGCGACTGAGAGAGAGAAAGAGAGAGAGAGAGACGGACAGACAGACAGACAGAGAAGAAGAGACAGAGGCAAACAGACAAACAGAGAAAGATGTCATATTCATTTTGATTTGATTGAGTTTAAACAGGTAAAGGTATCTTTAATTAGAGAAATCTAATTTTGGTTGTTATCACATATGTCGTATTTAATATTACGGGCGCGTAATTTGTACTCTTTGGACTTCTGGTTGTATATATATATATATACATATATATATATATATATATATATATATATAATATGTTTAATATATACATATAATACTTGTTGAGCACTCTGGCGAAGGAATTGTCGGCCGCCGCTAGCGTAATGCAAAGCTCTTCGAAAGAATTGAGCACTCTGGTAGCCGATAGGGTATAAAAAATGTAAACAAAGGCTGCTGCTGCTGTTGCTAAAATAAATACCTAAAAATTCCCTTAGCCAACGTAGTCCGCTTTGTGACCGAGAGGTCTGAAACTTAGTCTAACGTAAAGTTGGACGGGTTTCGATCCCGGCTTCGAGCGTCCTGCGTGTCTAGCCACACTGAAGAGTTCTGATAGAACGAAACAGTCTGTCTGTGGATGACAATATGCATATATATATATATATATATATATATATATATATATATATATAATTTGCCTTACTGGTTTGTTACCCGCTACAACAAGTTGAACATACATATACACACAAACGCACGCACACACACACACACACCCATGATGATGATGCAAAGAAACAGAAAATTGTGATAAAAACCAATGTACCTAAATGGCCATACAGTAATTGTTTCTGCTATTTTATTGTCGATCCTTTGCGCAATCATCACGACTTCATTTTCCTTTCATTGAAAAATAAAATGTTGGGAAACTGACAATATTTTAATCCTTGTTTTTTTGATAAATACCTAAAGTTCTAAAGCAAAACGTTTTCATCTTTCACTTTTTCTTTGTGAAAATTTGGTCAAAAGATTCACCAGAAATCTTTAGTTACATCAAATTTTTTCCTGTTTCTTTTTCTCAACTTGGAATCAACTGATGATACAAATGATGAGAATACGAGAGAAAAGCAAGCAAGACGAAACAAACACCTGGGGTCGTCTAAAAATACAGAACTTCCCATTTAATGTGAATTGAATTACCAGGACCAGAAAATCTGGAGAACACCGACGCACGACATACGGAAACACTGGACAGCTGTTTCGACCTTATTAGATCTCATCAGTTGTGTATACCGTGATTTTCACCACTGGAGATCGAACCAGTCATGGTAATTGAGTATTTCTAATCCTCTTGGAAAGACCTAGCCCTGGAGGTGACCGCATTCTCTGTAAAGAGTACAAATGTAACTTGCAAGACACATTCACGTTAAATGGCCGCGCGATTACCATGACTAGTGAATTTGGCGTCACTTGTGTGCGATATGGATTGGTAGCTCAGTTGTAGAGTTTCAGCTCTGCGGTCAGTCGTCGCTGGTTCGATCTCCAGTGGTGGAAATCATGGTATACACTGCTGATGAGACCTAATAATGTTGAAACTGCTGTCCAGTGTTTCCGTATGTCATGCGTAGGTGTTCACCGGATTCTCTGGTAATTCAATTCACAATATAATTCCTTTACTTGGAAAAGAAAGTGTAACCCCATACAATCATACCAACTTTAATTTACTCTCCTGATTCACAGCGTAGAATACAGAATTTTGTTTTAATATCTTTTATTACCATTTAAAGCTTTAGAGATAAATTGGTTGATAGATATGAACTGGCTAGATAACGTGGTTATGTGTATTTGCATGTAGGCATATGTACGATTAATCCAAAATATTTTATTCATTAATTATTTTGTTCATCTTGAAATAGTGTTGTGCGTTCTTTTATCCCATGATCTTATACTGAATTGAATAGAAGAAATTTAATCGAAAACCTATTAATTTTTCATCGAGAGCAATTTTCCTCAGACTTTAAATTATTTATTTTCTGACGACCTTGAGAAAAATCAGATAAAAAACGTCCCTTTAATCAGCACGTCAATATAAAACTATAAACCATCTATTCACGTGTGAACATCATTTCAACGTTGCAATCTGCAAAAGAAAAAATCCTTAAAATGATTGAAAAGCAGAATGACCGCGTAGGTTCTTTTGTTATATAACATATGTCATGGATTTTCGGTTCGTTCCTAGTGACCCCGTGTGCTTTGACAAGCTAACTCGTTGTGATAAGTAAACAGGACAGCACGATCAGGGTACTCAGGTCGAACAGGTGTGTAACCGGAAGGAGACCACGTGATGAGAGCCACGCGGTCAGATTTTGAGAGAGAGAGCAGAGAAACACATTCGAGCGAGGGACATGCTGCCGATCAAAGGCGTCTCTGACGAGCTTGTTAGGAGATGCGTTGGCACTCCCTGGCTCCCGGAAGAAGAAGTCCTCTCTCTGAGTATATGTCTCTCCATCTATCTCTCACACACCACAGAAACATCAACCCTTTCGAGAATAAAGCGTGAGAGATATATTTTTATAAAGAATTGTGTTCTTTCGTTCATTGAAGTTCGTAAATCAATGTTATGCAATAAAACACTCTCATCTGAAACGTTAGATGTATAGCGTGAAACCGTTGTTAGTCAATATCATATTTTTACCATATGACATATCAACGTCAAATTAGGAAATATTTAGAAGCATCAAAAGTATTTTCGTTTTTACAAGAATAATTTAAATTATCTATGACTCTACAATATCATTAGAGTAAGTAAAAAGTTTTGCAATATTTTAGTTACATGGTAGCACAGGATGCTTTTGCTATGGTCGTGAAAATGATGAACCACGCTGTACTGAGAGATCCCGACATCGCCTGATTCTCTCCGAGTGCTACTCGCGGGATTTACCTCTATGTATATTATCAAACTTGTTTCTTTGAGTTACCGTATATTGACTGCATATATCACTATTGAAAAGTGAGGACCTTTCTTATTTCCTGTTTCTGTGTAGATTCAAGCGAATCTTGGTTGAAACGATTTCGTGATTGGAAGAAAATCCGTCAAAAGAATCCCTTACGGATCAAAGTGTTGTTTATGTACTTATTGTTTATAGATATATAATGTTTTTGTGCTTCGGAGTTATTTGAATATTATGCCTTTTCTCTTTGGTACTTTGGGATTTTTAGCACGAGGACCGAAAAGCACTTCCACAACTTTAATAGCGACATTTACGGAGATTTTTCCTTGTAGATGCCGACACAAACGTCCACACATGAGTGGATTCATGATATCTTATATGTTATAGTTTGCGACGATTTTTTAAAACCGAGCCGTTGGCCTAATGAGTTGAGTGTTCGCCTATGATCCAGGAGTACGGGTTTCAATCCCAGATCGAGTCATATCAAAGACTAAAAAATGGTACTTTATGCCGCCTTGCTTAACACTCAGCATTATAAGGTAAAGTGGAGCAATAAAGGGAATGGATTCGCGCCCTCCCTAAACCTCAGTGTAGTAGCTATTGAAAAGGGAGCCCTCGGGTCCCCCTCGACTAAGGTCACCAACTTTACTTTTACTTAATTGCTATGATAATATCTATGTTCCTTCACACATATGATGTCTATATTCTTTTGCGCTGCAGGTGCAGTAAACTCAGGTAGTTTGTTTTTTTGTCTTTAATATTCTAACGTTAAAAGTTGTCTCGTTGCAAGTATTCTTGCCTCTAATGAGTTTGGTTAAATCTCTGTTATTCATTTTTCAAAAACTGGAGCCGGAGCTGTTGACCCGAGTGAAGGGCGATGCAGTTTGAGCGTTCGGTTTGAATTCGAGATCATCAGAAAAAAACATACTTGCGTAATAAAAGAAACTCAACAAACACCAATATGCAGAAATTTCAGGAAGACGACTGAGAACTAATTAAAACAAACTAAAAAGAGCAATTAGAATACATCCAATGTCACATCAATGAAATCAGAAATTCGGTAGATGACAAACAATCAGGATTAGCTTGGGAGACAGTTATTGATGAAAGCGGAAAGACAAGCATCTTGAAAGCAAAACAAAAAGCTGCCAGCCAAGAAAAAAAGCCATCAAAAGTGGAAAGAACTTTTAAAGGAAAATCTTGGAAATTCTCCTGAAATCACCGATAAACACAATGAAGAAGTTAGTAATTGTCAATTAGACACCAAACGCAGACAGCTTACTGAACAAGTTGATTGGTTTGGTTTGGTTTGGTTTAGTTTTATGGCATATCAAACTTTGTAGATTATTTGCCGCCAAGTCCATTTTAATGTAAATAATCTGTTCCATTTCAAACTATTCAAGCAGTTATATATAACAATTCAGTTTAGTGTAAGTGCAGTTTCAATGTCAAAAAAAAAAACAACAAAACAGTTAAATTTCAAACAATTCAGTTTAGCATAAGTACGCAGTTTAAATGTAAGTACAGTTTAATTGTTAAAAACGTTTCTATTTTTAGCTATTCAGTTTAGTCAAGCATTTCTAATCCAGCTAATTCAGTTTAGTATAAGTACAGAATTCTATATCAAATAATCCCGTTTAGCATTAGCACGCAATTTAAATGTAAGTACAGTTTAATAGTCAAAAACATTTCTATTTCAAGCTATTCAGTTTAATCTAACAATTCAGTTTAGCATAAGTATGCCGTTAGTTCTATTTAAGCCATAGATAGGGCCCTATCAGGTGCCACCATTCCGTGCCAAAGTGGACCTGGGAGCAATGGCAATGAAGGGGTGCTCCGTATTCCCCAACGTCCCAGCATTACTGGAACCTCACCATCAGATTGTTTAGTGTCCTATCCAGGACCCTCGTTGGGGTGATCTTACCCCTCTGCAGAGGGGCAGTCAGTGTATTCAACAGCCCCGGTCGAATGGGCGAGGACAAGCTGATGTAGTTCTGACAAAATCAGTAGCTGAAAAGCCGTGTACCGTTGTGGTACTACAGAGGCTTTTGAACCCTGTTTTGACCTCCCGTGATAACAGTCAACGAACGCCAAACACTATTAAACATAGACCAAGGTTTATTTAGTACTAGGTAGCAACTAGTTGCCGGGAGAAAAAAGGAAGTATAGAAACATGAGACAACTGCATCCGTAAGATCATTATAAGCAACGTTTCATTGCAAGAAAAAGAGAGCTGACATAGACCTTACATTTTTTCCTATTTCTAACTAACTTGTCCGCAGGGTCTAAAGCCTCCTTTGGAGCCCTCCATTCCAAACTTTGGTCTCGTAAACTTTCTTCGCCTTACTTCTTCGTGGCTCGTTTTCTATTGACGTCTTCACCTTCTCACTTCTCGCCGTCAACTCCCAAAAGTCGCCCCTCACTTCTGCCTGTCGTGTCGGGAGCAAAGACATCCGCTTCCCGTGAACATGCGCAAACGATCCTTGAATCGCTAGTCCTCCCATTTTTAATCACCACGAGTGCCTCAGCCTTGTTATTTGGTGACTACTGACTGCTTAATTTATTTATTTATTTTTTTATTCAATTTCCTATGAGCCGTTCAATTACATTACATACCTTCCTCACGACAATTATAAAATTTTTAGGCGTAAAAGATTATAAAACCAAGTTCCTAGTCTTGTTCGCTCACCAGTATACGTAATTGTTGTTGACCAGTAAGTGGTCCGGAAGACAGAGACGAACTCGGGTTTACATGGAACAAAGTATATTAACGAAAGTATAATACAACATAGATCAAAAGGTGTTGAACGTCAGTCTGACTGCCAAAGTGTTAGGCTGGAATAAACTTCACCACCGAGATGAATATTCTCCCGGTATTAATAGCAACAGGAAGAGTTCATTACAGTCCGCAGGTTGGGAATGCATCACATTAATTATCTAATTATTAATTCTTTGTTGTTAATTTGTGTTCGTCTTGCAATTCAACAGAACAGATCCTTCCGTCATTTCACCGCAACGATAACAAAAATACATTGAAAACAATACAAGAAAAACAATGCAAAATATACAATACAAATAAAAAAAGTAAAATAAACAAATGAACGTACAACACGTTAAATTTTTCACGCTTCATTAATATTTCTTTTCCTTGTTGCCAAAGTCAATACTGTTTTCTTTTTTTTTTTTTCTTTCCAAATCATTTTTTTTTAAATCAGTGCCTTTCTTACTTTGCTTAATATCATTCTTCTCTCTCTCTCTCTCTCTCTCTCTCTCTCTCTCTATCTATCTCACTATCTCTCTGTGTCTGTCTCTCTGTCTCTCTCTTTTCTTTTTTTGTTCTCGTAAATTACTTCCTCTCACTTTTTTTTTCTTTCTATATATCTTTCCATCTTCGCTTTCCTGTTCCGTTCCTTCAAGCCCGCATATTTGTGCTGTATAATAATAATACACTCTAACAGTTATCTTTATAAACATAAATCTCAGCTCGCCTCCTGAAAAAAAGAGTTTTCCTTCTAAAATGGTCTTTTTTTTTGTTTGTTTGTCCTTCAAGACCCCTCTATCTACTCACCAACCAATGAGATATTTCTTTGTGGGGCCTTTCCCTGTCGTTACTGACGTTTCTACTTTCCCAAATCCATTTATTCACCTCATTGTTGATGCATAAATCCGAAGCATCATCTGAGAAAAAAAGAAACCCGTAGAAATCGCACACAAGTTAAACCTTGCACGATAAAAAAATTCACTGTATTTAAACAAGCGGAGCAGGCGTCATTTAT
This sequence comes from Sepioteuthis lessoniana, assembly GCA_963585895.1. Taxonomy (NCBI): domain Eukaryota; kingdom Metazoa; phylum Mollusca; class Cephalopoda; order Myopsida; family Loliginidae; genus Sepioteuthis; species Sepioteuthis lessoniana. Next base: position 130,924,538 of record OY757909.1, on the reverse strand, counting down.
TCTTTACTTCGTCGGAAGTACGAAAATGGAGGCTCTAAAACCTTAGGAAAACCTTCGTTTTGCTCAATTTCAATTGGACCCTTTCCAAGCCGAGGATTTCAAATATAAAACGGTGGGTCTTCCTATAAAACCATTTCTTTACCGTATGTCGAAAACAATCCCCCAACACAACGTGGATGAAATCTTTGATAGTCATGCTCAAAATCAGAACGACAAAACAGCAAGGTGACAAACACATTAAAAAGAGATATTACATTTACTAGATTTTCCTTTGTCCTCTGTTTAGTTTTTCATATTTCAAATCAAAGGCACTGACTCCAGAGCTTGAATTAACTTTGGAAAAAAAAAAAGAAAAGAAACGTAGAGGAGCGCTTACCGAAATCTAATTGTTGGTGTCTTTGCTTTGTCCATCTTTTTTTTTTCAACAAGTGGCTTTGTATTTCTTCTTTCTTCTTCCTTTGGTTCAACTGCTTTTTTTTCACCTTTTTTTTTCTTCCTACACGTGGTCTTTATTTCACTCTTTTCATTTTGTTCTTTTTTTTTTTCTACTCGTGGTCTTATATTTCTTTGCCTTCCTTCTGCTCTTCTGGGTTTTTTTCTACACGTGGTCTTATATTTCTTTGCCTTCCTTCTGCGCTTCTGTTTTTTTTTCAACACGTGGTCTTTTATCCTTCTTTACATACGGTTCTTCTGTATATTTTTTCTTTCTATTTTTTCTTCAACACGCTGTCTTCCTTTGGTTTCATTTTTGACGTTGCTTCCTCGTTTTTTTTTCTTTTCTTGCTTTTCTGTTGTTGTTTCTCACTTTCATCACTGTTTCATGTTCTTATTTTTATTCCTTTATTTTAGTTTATTTTTAGTTTATATTTATTTTGGTTCAATTATTTCACCGCTGCAGGACTCTACAAAGTACTCCCTGAAGTATGAAAGAAGGAAATTTGACGAGATAATTCTTCGATTGTTTTCTTTCATTTTCGACTAAGTAGTTTCACTTATTGATAGTTGAAAGTAAGAAACAATATCTGACTTTATTACATTAGATATTTTAGACATTTAAAGGTTGTGAGTGGTTCTTTAAAATGAATCCCGGTATAAGACGATTGGTAGTTGCTGATTTTGATTCTTTGCACCAAACATGGTCAAACTCTGGTCCGTTATACTATTCACGTTGTTTTCTTAATGGCCCACTTAATTTTACGTGACAAATAATATTTATTTTATTTCTTTGTATATAACAAAGAAGGCACAAGGCCTTAAGGTTTTGGGGGAGTGAAAGGGAGCGGTCATGCTTTAACTAAGAAATCTAAGGGAACCTAGCTAGCCACATTTGCCGGCCCATTCAGCAGTACCAATACGATTTATCCTCATTTTCAAGTCCTGATAGCAATGAGCTCCCTGACTCTCCCACTCAATCTGTTCCTTTCATCCATCGCTCTAGGTTGGTTTTCAAGACTGCATCCAGTGTCTACACAGAGCTGATGTATGTAAGGCCATCACTGGTGTTTCCCAATGTAGAAAACGTCGCTAATGAGTTTTTTCTTACTTCACCAGTAGTGCCCTGCATATCTCCTTCTTTCTTGGGTGATTTATGAGATTAGAGGTAAGAGGCTGTACAGCTGTTGTTTTGAGTTTTTTCCAAATTTGTTCTAAACAACACGTAGCATTCTTGTGTAGTTCGTCTCTAGCTTTTTCTCCAAACATTTCATAAGCGTCCAGGTGTTGCATTCATATCGTTGTACTGATGATACGCCTTTGTTAGGCATTATATTGACATCATTTTCAGTAGATGAGATATTTCTGCTGTGGAATAGGAACTAGTCTACTAATTTAGGACGTTTGCTGCGTGATGTGGAAATGGCTCCCTCTTGTTGATGTGAAGATGGCTTCCTCTCGTTGATGTGAAGATGACTCCCTCTTGTTGATGTGAAGATATCTTCCCCTTGTTGATGTGGAAATGGCTCCCTCTTATTGATGTGGAAATGGCTACCTCTTGTTGATTTGAAGATGACTCTCTCTTGTTGATGTGGAGATATCTTCCCCTTGTTGATGTGGAAATGGCTCCCTCTTGTTGATGTGAAGATGTCTTCCCTTTCTTAATGTGGAAATGGCTCCTTCTTGTTGATGTGAAGATGACTCCCTCTTGTTGATGTGAAGATATCTTCCCCTTGTTGATGTGGAAATGGCTCCCTCTTATTGATGTGGAAATGGCTCCCTCTTGTTGATTTGAAGATGACTCCCTCTTGTTGATGTGGAGATATCTTCCCCTTGTTGATGTGGAAATGGCTCCCTCTTGTTGATGTGAAGATGTCTTCCCCTTCTTGATGTGGAAATGGCTCCTTCTTGTTGATGTGAAGATGACTCCCTCTTGTTGATGTGAAGATATCTTCCCCTTGTTGATGTGGAAATGGCTCCCTCTTATTGATGTGGAAATGGCTCCCTCTTGTTGATTTGAAGATGACTCTCTCTTGTTGATGTGGAGATATCTTCCCCTTGTTGATGTGGAAATGGCTCCCTCTTATTGATGTGGAAATGGCTCCCTCTTGTTGATTTGAAGATGACTCCCTCTTGTTGATGTGGAAATATCTTCCCCTTGTTGATGTGGAAGTGGCTCCCAATTGTTGATGTGAAGATGTCTTCCCCTTCTTGATATAGAAATGGCTCCTTCTTGTTGATGTGAAGATGACTCCCTCTTGTTGATGTGCAGATATCTTCCCCTTGTTGATGTGGAAATGGCTCCCTCTTATTGATGTGGAAATGGCTCCCTCTTGTTGATTTGAAGATGACTCCCTCTTGTTGATGTGGAGATATCTTCCCCTTGTTGATGTGGAAATGGCTCCCTCTTGTTGATGTGAAGATGTCTTCCCCTTCTTGATATAGAAATGGCTCCTTCTTGTTGATGTGAAGATGACTCCCTCTTGTTGATGTGAAGATATCTTCCCCTTGTTGATGTGGAAATGGCTCCCTCTTATTGATGTGGAAATGGCTCCCTCTTGTTGATTTGAAGATGACTCTCTCTTGTTGATGTGGAGATATCTTCCCCTTGTTGATGTGGAAATGGCTCCCTCTTTTTGATGTGAAGATGTCTTCCCTTTCTTAATGTGGAAATGGCTCCTTGTTGATGTGGAAATAGCTCCATCTTGTTGATATGAAAATGACTCCCTCTTGTTGATGTGAAGATATCTTCCCCTTATTGATACGGAAATGGCTCCCTCTTGTTGATGTAGAAATGGCTCCCTCTTGTTGATGTGGAAATGGCTCCCTCTTGTTGATGTGCAGATGACTCCTCTTGTTGAAAACTCATCAAATCTGTTTTAATTGCCTTCATCTATTTTTGCTGAATACATTGATTTTTCAATTTTTTCCGTGATGCTACAATACTAGCATCGTGAGTTTATCGCATTAGCATCAGTGATAACACCGGGACTTCAAATTTCTTTAGAAAAAATATCTTTATTGAAGAGAAAAAATAAACTTTTTTCTTCTTTATAAAACAGATACTCACCGTTATAGGATTCTTTAGCGAATAATTACCTTGGATTTTTTTCAATAGGGCGGCTCACTTCTTGAAAAAGGTTGACCATGCCTTCTTTAGATCCTATATAAAGAATCTAGCAACGAGTACATGAAAAAAATTCAGAAGTGCAAGAATCATGATAGAGTACCATTTGTAGAGAATTACACAAACTTTAAAAACATTGCGATTATACGGGGAGATTTTCCATGAACTCTAAGTTAATTATTGCAAAAAACAAGAAAAAAGAGCATTAGTCATCAAATGAGGTGAATTTTCCAAAGGAATTAAAAGCAAAAGTTTCTGATGCACATTTTTTTCATTGAAATTAATATTGCTGGATACTTTCATGTCTCAAAAGACCGCCAACAAGAAATTTATTGACCGCTGCGCCCAGAACGTTTTCTTTAACGGGGAGATTGTTTGTTTCCTCTCTATGGTCTTTTGGTCTGAAGCTTGTTGTGGTAAAGCCATGTTTAGCCCATTGGAAAATACTTTTTGACTAAAATATGCATCTCCATACAAATGACACCATATTTTGTCAATTTAAAATCGTTTGCATATCTCAGCCCCCATAATTTTGATGAAAGAACTTTGTTTAAGCCTGGAATACTGTGCTTGTTTTGCTGCCATTTTGAATATCTTCAAAACAAATATTTTTGCGAGATTATTTAATTTTTGCTATAAAACAATTCCAAACAATGCGGTATTTCCATTTAAGAAAAAAATCTCCCCTTATTAATAGAATAAACTTTGTACCTTTGAAACTCATTTATTTGCTGTTACATTCATCTCCTAATCGCCATAAGAGTCAATGAATATACCAAAAGTTTGAGTGGTAGTGTAATTAAAAAGATGAATCAATTATCCCTCTCTTTGCAATTGCGACCAACATTTGAACACTTTTATGATAAAATTCTTTTTTTAGTCAATTCATAGGAGTGGTAGTTCTGACATTAAAAAAAGAAACCGTTTTTATTCATACCTAGAGATAATGTATGCATGGCCTAAGCAAAAAAAAAATCTTTTCGCTGATATTGAACCATAGAAATTAATAGAGCGTATTAATTAAGTCAATATCATGATTTGTGAGTGATGTGAGTTTGACTGGCCAAACTGAATGGTTTGAAGGAAAAACAGATCGCGTATAATTTTCACCTTAAATAGCAGCTCAAAGGAATCTGGCAGGGGTAAATTCTTTTTTTTTTGTATTTAAATAGTATCATTAGCAAAAATTGGAAACTAAAGGGATACTTGCTGCGACCAGTTTTTATATGAGAGAATGCGGAAGGAAACGGTAGATGATTTACTTTGCTTATTTGGTTTTATGGCATTTCAACCTTTGAAGTTATTTAAAGCAAGACCTTTTATATACATATATGTTTTTGAGGTTAGGTTAGGTTCTTTGTTTTAAAGGTATAACAAACCTATATAGTTATTTAGTGCCAGATCTTGTCAATACATATGATTTTTAATGGATGGTTTGAAGATAACTTTTTTAAATGAGTTTGATCTCATATATTTGTCAGTAGTAAAATGGTTTCAAGAATTAAATAAATCTTTAACCGTAGTTTTTTCCCAACGCAATAGAATATCAATTATATACATTTATATTTCTGTGTCAATCACGATTGCTCTCAGATATACTGTTTATCTTCAAGATTGAGGATTGCAATTAAGTGATACTTTCTTACCATAGGAATTACCTAGAGATTTGCTTGATCCCTGGACATGGCACTTTTTTTTACTAATTCTTGATGTTGATTGGTCTCTATCGGGTTTGGCTGTAAATTGTTTGAGCGCACTTTCTTGTCTTTTATTGTGATCTGTAATGTTCATAGGCATTTTTCTCGATTGGTCAATGGGAGTTTCTGATTTTTGTTTGATTGGTTATTGGTTTTTGGGAGGCGCATGTGTTTTAGCGAATCTTTTTTTTTTTTTGTGGACGTATTGATGGAAAGATTGAATATTTATGTGTAATTTGCTTTGTAGGAGATTTTGTCTTTTTTAGGCTTTTGTGTTTGAGCGGCAGATTTTGTTGTGTTTTTTCTTTGATAATTTCATCGGAATTCCATTTATTTTGAGATATTCTAGTTTAGTTTGTGCTTCTGTTTGAAAAATTTAGACTGAGAGGAGATTTTTCATTTGTTCTTGAAACTTAAGCCAATCCTTTCGTTCCAGGTGGATTAGTATCTCGACAGAAGCTCTGGATTTGTCTGCGTGAGTCTGCTTCTGATAAGGTTCACCCTCCGTGCTATGGAGACAAAAAGGTTCTTTCCTATGTAGAACCCTACTATCTTTCTAACTTAAAAAATTTACTTTTTGCTTAAACTCAGGTATTTCCTACTCTTTTTTGTATACGTCAAAAGATCTAGGAAAAACTGAATAGTTTTGTTGACAGTTTAGGTATTTTATTTCATTTAAGTAATCTTCCTCATTGTTGTCTGGGTCTTTTTCTCCACACATTCCACATATCTTACGTCCTCGCAGCCGTCCGTGTAGGGGGCATATCTTTAACATAGACGTTGCTGTATCGAAACAGTCTTTTAAATAAATTTTAACAATCATCCGATTTTCCCGTTTGGTAGTCATAGGCGACCTTCCAGTTATCGGGTTTGGTTCAAGTGTTTTCTCAGCCTTAAATCTACTGACTACGCTTTTTGACCTACGTACGATGCAAGCAATTTCAGAATACAATTCGCCTTCTTCATGATTTGCTAAAATGAGCCTTCTTTTCTTCTCGAGTTAAACAATCACCTGCTTTCACTTTCATCTAGCTTAAAATAGTTCCAACGTTGTATGACAGTTGACAATAAATCAAAATTAGCAATGAACTTGTTTAAAATTTACCTAAATTACTATAATTCAACAACGTTCCTTAACTTTTGACAATGGCAAAATGTACATTTTTGCTTTTTTAGTTAACTATTAATTTACTGTAAAAAAATTAGAAAACTTTATATGTAATAAATACATATATGTTCCAAGTATATTTTTGGAAAATTTCGTAAACGTTCATGCAAATCTTTTCAAGTAAAAATCATTTAAATATTTGTTGTTCCGTTCCTTAACTTATGGCCACAACTATATATATATATATATATATATATATATATATATATATATATATATATATTATTATCTAGTCCAGTTAAACTGGAGTTGGGAGTAATTCCATCAGGACAAGAAGACTATTCAAAAGTGAACATTTAAATTTTCCTGGTAAAGAGCTCAATGTAACAGATATTACAGAGCAATAATTTCATTAAGAAAAAACACAAACTGGTCACATTAGGATTATAAATTTAAAAAAAAATGGAAATAAGTTTATAATCCTAATGTGACCGGTTTATATATATATATATATATATATATATATATATATATATATATATATATATATATATATATAAAATATATATATGCATTGAAATTATATGAAATATTCACGAATTTAGTCTGCCGATTTATTTTCAGACTAATGACTATTTCAAAAGTTTTCTTCCAGCTGCTGTTATGATGTGAACATCAAACCTGAAAACGCATATTTGTCACATATCAATCCAAAAACCTAAAATCAATCCCTTCCATATTGGGTATGATACAATACTCAATCTATTCCTGATTATTCGTAATACAACAATTTTTTATCTGATTTGATTAATCTGTCATTTTTATTTCACTTATCGTTAAGTATATTTAGCAGATTCAATCCTGGTTATCTCAACTATGTCATTGCTGAGCCTGGGTGCTGTCCCAGCAGCCTAATGGCCAAAGTGTTGGACTGCTGCCTCGAAGTAAGGGAGTTCGAACTTCTGTCACGCTATAACGTTCAGTTTCGGACTAATACACTTGGGGAAGGCATTAATCTACTTATATCCCCTGCTAAAACTCAAATAGAATTACTGCTCTTCTACAAGGATTGCTTTAACGTTGAATAACCCCTGGAGTTAGACAAGCCATTAAGCAAAAAAGCCATACCAATCTTATGTGCTTGTTTAATCTTTTTATGTTCTACATACATTTGCGCATCAATATAAATTGAATTGTATCATTATTAGAATTGGGCTGAATTAATGGAACAGTGTTCAACGTACCAATGGGTATCTAAATAATATATATGTATAAATTCATGGATCAAAATTACAAAGAATGGTACTAAAAAAAAGAGAGAAGAGACTATATAAAAGAAGATGGGAAGAGAGAGAGAGAGAGAGAGAGAGAGAGAGAGAGAGAGAGAGAGAGAGAGAATATATTATAACGCTTTTATTTTTTTCCATCATTTTCAGCCGACAACTTTATTATTCACACATGGTCATTATGTTCAAAATAGATTCAAAGGAAACTCAATCGATATGAAGATCATAACGACCAATGAAAGTAAAATTTGGAATCATTTGTCGTATATGACATTAGAATCTTTTCAGTATTTTAGATTTTAAATCGGCTCTACTTCATAAAAACACCCAAGTTTTGGCCAAGTGATTAATCATTTTCTTAAATTTTCACGGTGTGTGTGTGTGTGCGTGTGTGTGTATGTGTGTGTGTGTGCTTGTGTGTGTGTGCTTGTGTGTGTGTGAATGAATGTGTTTGTGCGAGAATGTGTGTATCATATATATATATATATATATATATATATATATATATATATATTCGCAGATCCATGTATGTATATGTATTTATAATGACCAAAAACCATAGTGTTCCTGACGGCTCACAAATTCTCGGCAGGTTCTCTTCTCCTTCCCTTTCTCTTCCCTCCTCCTCCACATCTTCTTCTTGAACAACTCTTTGTATTAATCATGCCAGCCTCTATTATTCTTTCTAAGACTCATAAAAAAAATCTGACGACATTCCATGAAATCCCGCATCAGGCGGAGAAAGGTGTTTCATATTTTATCGTAGGAAGATATTTTTCCGCTTCACATATAGGCCAGCTTTTAAACTAATTCAAGTCATTTTCAGAATGCCCCCACTACTTTTACCAATCTCCACCTTCATCTTTCTCTTTGTTTTTGTTTCACATGATTATCTCTCCAGCTTTCTCCCCAGCTGCCTCACTCGGCAAAAGTTCTTTTTCTTTTGGCTTATGAATGAAGATAAAAAAAAATCTTACTTTCCTTCCGCCGACGTTCCCAAAAGCGAAAATTATTTTTCCCTTGTTTTGGTTGTTCTTTTTTTTTGCTCTTGTTATAGTTGTTGTTTTAAGGAAGATACATTTTCTTTTCTTTTTTTCCGCTTGTTTATTTCCACTATAATTTTTTGGTTGATTTTATTTTTCGATTTCTTCACTTTTTTGCTCCTTTTTATTCTTCGTGGGTCGGGGAGAAATAATTTCTTTCTTTTTTGCTTTTCATGTCATCTTTCAATTTTTTTGTTGTTTTTGTCATTTTTTCTTTTTTTTTTTTTGTTTGTCTTCTCTTTCTTCATCCTCCATATTATTCCTGATTAACACCTTACCAAATGTTTTAAAGAAGATTTGTCATAATTTCTTCTTCTTCTTCTTCTTCTTCTTCTTCTTCTTCTTCTTCTTCTTCTTCTTCTTCTTCTTCTTCTTCAACTACCATAATACTCTTTTTCTGTTCATCTTAATTCTACTCCTTTTTCCTCTTTCTCAGTCACTGATTAGCACTTTTATATTCTTTTTCCTTCTTTTCTTCCTTTTCCTACGCAAAATTCTTTTGTCGCTTTATCCTAATTTCCCCTTCAATTTTATTTTTTCTATTCTTCTTTGGCCTTTTTCGTTATTTTCTTTGATTTTTTTTCCCTATTTCCAACGTTTCCACTCTCTTTCTTTCTTTCTTTCTTTCTTTCTTTCTTTCTTTCTCACATTGTCCAGTTTCATTACTTTTAAAATTGCTATTTCTCTGCCCATAAAACTTTTTTGTCCTCTCAGGTCACAAAATTTCCAGTTTCTATCCAGTCAGCTAATTCAGCTGAATACATTTTATATCTTTGAACGTTTGCCGTGAAAGACTAAGTATTTCATGGAGATTGGTAAAAGCTCCACACAAGTGTAACGTTTATCAAAAGATGTGAATATCAAGTCCCAGGTTTTGGAATATTGTGGCACGCGTTAGTTTGCGGGACATATATCACGTGACCATATTAGTGAAATCCGTTGAAGGTACCTGCCGTGCTTTGCTTCACTCTGTATGAGATTTGAAACCCGTACAGGTGAATATGCTGTTGAAATGTTTGTTGTGAGAAACTTGATCTCAGTAGAGTTGTAGAGTTACCAAATGATTAAAGAAATTTCGCTTGGGTTGCACGAAAGCTCTGGTAAGGTCAGGTAAGACTAAAACAATTGATTCCAAGGTCTTACTCCAAGCTGTAGAAGCAAACCCTCTTATTCTCTTTCCAGCTAAGTGTAAATAGTCGGGCAGACTGGTTTCTTTAGCCTTGGTTAGGTGATCAGTCTAAGAGAAGGAAAACTCTGAATACAAGCCTGTTCAAACTCCGCTTAAAGATTGACCGTGTGTCAGATTCTGTCTGTGCGGAGGGATTGAGTAAATACATGAAGAAGCATATCCGTCAATTTGTACACGGAAAGTTTGAGATGAACTCGGCATCTCACAATTCAGTGCTGGTTCATCACATTAACGACCTCGGTAAATCCAAGAAGTGGCACACGGAGAGTATCTGGTAAACTAGGTAAGGTTCATCACGATCTTGGCTAATATAGTGAGTAGCACACGGAGAGAATCAGGCAACCTCAGCATTTCACAGTCAGTCCCTTCTTGACCTCGGCAAATCCAGTGTGTAGCACTCAAAGGGTATCAGGTGTCCTCAGCATCTCACTGTCCAGTGTGGTTTATACCTTTACGGCCTCAGCAAATCCAAGGAGTAGCAGTCGGAGAGTATCAAGCGAACTTGGTATGTCACAATCAGTCGAGGGTGATTCATCACCTTCACAACTTTTGGTTAGAGAATCTGGAACTACTGAATTGTGCCACAAGTTGTGCAAAAGTTGAGTCACCCTTGTAATTTTATTTTCAGTTTCTTAAAGTAGAAAAAAGGATCATTTATAAAATTATTATTATTATTATTATTATTATTAATACTTTGCAATTATTGACCATCAAAATTTTGCTGTTTATTTCGTCTTTTAGGTATCTACTAAGCTTAGCTTACTTGGTCAGTGTTTTATGGCATATCAACCTTTGTGGGTTACTAAATGCCAATCCTATATATATATATATTGGATTGGCATATATATATATATATATATATATATATATATATATATATATATAAGCAAATTGTTAAAAAGTAACTTTATTCGAAACGAAATAGAGATCATTTATTTGCACATAGTTAAATGATTTCAAGAATCACTATTTCACCGCAGTTGAACCTCAGCCGCCACCTTCTGGCACCTTTTAAATAAAATATATTTAGGTACTTGTTTGCACCAGGAGAAATTTAAAGAATGCGGTTATAGGAGCTTAACATGACCAACCAATTGATCGGATCGGACTTCTCCAACCGCCTTTCTAAATTGTTGTGAGACATATGACTATTTCGGTTACTGCGCCGCCACCAAAATTCCATCCTTGAGCAAAGGTGTCGCCATCTCCAGCGAAAAGGTGGCCGCGTTGGCTGGGATTTCTTAGAGTTCTGTAGAGGTGCAGTTGGTATATTCTATTGTGTCAGCTCACAACATGAGCTTAGCTTGACTGAGCTCAACGACCAACAGATGCATTAATTATCAATTAAATCTTTCTATTTAGGATGTTATGAATACTTTGAAAATCTTCATTTAACAACAGTGAAAACATATGACTATCTTAGTTACAGAGAATCTCTCTGAATGTACCCCTTTACATTTAAGAAGTATATCATAGAAAACACGTACACATACTTATACAATACATCTATTATAAAAATACATTATGGAGGTGCCCGTGGTGTAATGGTTATCGTCGTAGGGAATGGACACGGCGACTCGAGTTCAAATCCTGGACGAGAATGATTGCATTTCACATAGCACTAATACTCTTGGGAAAGGTATGAATCCAATTATTATCCCTCCAGCTATGGGTAAATAGTAGGACAGACTGATTTCCTCAGCCTTGGTGAGTCAACTAGTCTAGGAGAAGGAAAACTCTGAATTCAAACCTGTTAAACTCCACTTAAAGATTGACCTTGTGTCATATCATACCCGAACGGAGGGGTTGGTAAATAGAATTATAAATATATATTAGTTTTTTCGTGCATGATGCATAAATTCTCAACACTTCACTTCAACCCACGAACCGTTAGACGAATTAGTGAAATGTGCAAGACTTGCTGCATTTTGGGGATAAATAATGCATTGATTTTCTCGATCAACATTATTCAAGTTTTAAATTTAGAGTTGCTGTTCTCCTAAACTGGTCGCTTTACCGAGTCTAAAGAGACTTGTTTAATTGATTAATTTCCTTAAACTGGGAGTGTAAGGAATTGAAAGTGCTTTGGCGGACAATTTCTCTTCACTGCCACAATTATCGCTGTTTTATGGGAGTGTTAATACACTTATCCGGAAAACTTCTAAAAGAGAGAGAGAGAGAGAGAGAGAGAGAGAGAGAGAGAGAGAGAAAGAGATTCATTTTTACGGCATGCCAACTCCTTTGGGATTATATTATGCCTTGATATTAGGCAATTGTGAATG